>APFE030622452.1:53973-78960 GCA_000404065.3 Pinus taeda
AATTTATGAAATAAAAATTTGTCCTCTACCGAAAGATAAGGCACATTCATATTCAATACCCCTTAAGGTAAATTGATCCTGAAGTTATTTTTAAACAAAATATTTTTCTAAAGTAAATATTGATTGAGAATATCGTAGAAATTTTGAAAATCCACTGCAGGCCTATAGAAATAAATCAATTGTCATGGATGGCAAAGTATAACCCTTAACACGGCTGAAAATACTGCCATAGAAATATCGTCGACTGTAATACACCCTACGCGATTAGAAAATCTACATAGTTGTATGTGTAAATATGTTAGAAAACCTACATAGATGAATCTAGGTAGTAAAGGTTGAACACACAACTTTGTAGAGCAAAAACACTAAAATAAATCAAAAGAAAAAAAGGAGTTATTGATTTAGAAAATGGGTTACAATGCCCATGATATAGCATCACTGGGTGAAGATCCCAAGGTAATGCGCCATAGTGCTGATCAATGAGAGGACTTGACACCTACATCATGTTCCGAAGAGAACTAGCCTATTGCAGAGTGAAAGAAGGAACAAATCAGGGAGTAAATCATGTAGAAAGGATCTTGCATGTAGTGATCAATGAGAGGACTTGACACCTACAACAAGTTCTGGAGAGAACTAGCAAGTTGTGGAGTGAAAGGAGGAGTAAATGAGGGAGTAAATCATGCAGAACGGATCTTGCATGTAGTCCCATGCATGCATGGATAGTGAAAGGTGCAATCTGGTGAAGATTCTAATGTTGAAGCCTTGCATGTCAATGAATGCTCTAACTAAGTGTTTGCATGTGCTAGTAATGAAGGTCCTAGGTGTGTAGTACCTCCAACACCCCCCCTCAACACCACTATGTGGAAAAATAGAAAATGGGCCTTGGAAACTAAGGCCAAAGGTCACCCAAAATATAGTGCAACTTGTACTAAAATTGAGGAAAGAGGGAAAAAATCATGGGAACCCTCACCCCACCGCCAAAATATAATGTAATCAAAGGAAAAGAGGAAGAAAATATAGTTGCTAAGCAACTGTGTCTTTCACTCCAAGACGATTGTGCAAGGAGTGAAACTTATGCTCATTGAATGTCTTGGTGAATATGTCTGTAGTATGTTTTTCTAATGGAAAAAATTGCAAATCGATGACCTGATCATGTACTAAGTCTCTGATGTAGTGCATAAGGATCTCTATGTGCTTCGTCCGCTGCCGCTATACTGGAGCCCTGCAAAATTTGAGAGTGTTGTGGTTGTCACACCAGATGATAGTGCGCTAGTGTAACTGGATGCCCAACTTAGTGAGGAAGTGTTGTAGCCACAGAACTTGAATGGTGATGTTGACTACTCCTTTGTACTCAGCCTCAGCTGAAGAGAAAGCAATAGCAGCCTACTTCTTGCTTGACCAACAGATAGGGTGAGACCCTAGATTGAGTGAATATCCGAAGGTGGACTTGCGATCAATGTTCTCACCCACCCAATTAGAATGTGTGAAGCCAAGGAGATTCAATCAGTGCCTATTGCATAGTGAATCCTGAAGGTGATGGCGCAATGCACATATCAGAGGATACCCTTTGCAGGTTTCTAGTGTAGATCATGCAGCTCCTACATGTATCTGGAAATTGCACCTACTGAATATTAGAGATCTAGTCTGGAATGGGTGAGGTACAGTAAGCTCCCCACTAGTTATCGGTAGAGAGTAGTGTCAACTAATGGAGTTTCACCTCCATCCTCAAGGTGGATCCCATAGAGAAAAGGAGTCGGTGTTGGCTTGCAGTCAGTCATGTGAAATCTCTTGAGGAGATCCCGTGCATACTTAGCTTTAGAGAGTTTGATGTCTATGGCATCTTAGATAATATCAAGACCAAGAAAGAGGTGTAATGAACCCATGTCCATCATCAAGAACCCATCATGCAAGGTCCTCTTGACTGCAACAATGGTTGAAGCTGAGCTGTCGATGATCACGAAAGCATCCACATAAAAAACTAAGATAAGAAGAGAGTCATGTGCCCTTAGCATGTAAACATTTAGATCAGACTTACATCTTTTGAATTTTTGTAATAAGAGAAACGAATCCATATTTGCATACGAAGATATCATGACCTGCTTAAGGTCGTAGAGAGACTTCTTCAATCTGCAGACCAATAATGAATCCTAAATGAAATCATGTGGTTGCTCCATGTAGATCTCCTTAGATAGGTCTCCGTAAAGAAAGGCATTCTTCACATCCATCTGATGTACTTCCCACCCTTGGGCAACCGTAATGGCAAGTGCAACCTGTATGGAATCCAAATTTGCTACTAGAGCAAAGGTCTCATCATAATCAATGTCATGCACTTGTTGGAAGCCTCTAGCTTTCTGTTTGGTTATTCTCCCATCTGCAAGACTCTTGGTCTTGTAGACCCATTTGCATCGGACAAGTTTCCTTCATGAAGGAAGGGGGACCAGATCCCAGGTCTGGTTCTCGAGGAGGGAGTTATACTCGTCCTCCATGGAGGAATCCTAAGGGGGATGCCCTACAACCTCAACATAAGACTACGGATTAGAAGACTAAACCAAATGACAATGTCGGGATGGCATTGGTTTAGTGGCAGTGAGGGTGAGAGGAGGCTCAATAAACTCTGATCTAGTCCTCTGTGGATCAGAATTATCCCCCACAAGCCCATTTCTAGTAGCTAGGTGGTCTTGTGCATATATCTAACATAGGCTATTTGTTCTCTGATTTATGATAGAGAAAGTTGATTCACTGCTAGAAGCCCGATCTAGGCTTGGATGTGGATCATCATATGCATGCACTAGATTTGTATCTGAAGACTCAGTCTCTGCCTCAGCATCTGCTACATGCTCTCTATCTGCATCTTAGTGTAATGAGTCATCAACTTGGTCATGAGGTAGATAAAAGGTGTTTGCATGCGGCAATTGAGGTGCATGTGAGAGACTTTCCTCAAATTGGACACTACGCTCAATGGTGAGCTTGTTCGTAGAGGAAATCAGGAGTTGGTATCCCTTCAAGCCATTAGGGTATCCAACAAAGATGCACTAAATGCTTTGTGGATAAAGAGCTTTCCTCTTTTCAGAGGGGATCCTAGCCCATGCTTAAGAGCCGAAAACACGGAAGTGGGTGACCTCTAGTTTAGTGTTGCTCAAAGACTGAAAGAGGATTTGATCCTTGACATATCTATGAGAAGATTTATTTTGGATGTAGTTAGCACAATTAAATGCTTCAGCCAATAGCTTATGAGGTAGTGACTTACCATGCAACATGCAGGAAGCCATCTCTTTGAGAGATCAGTTCTTCCTCTCAACAAGTTCATTCTGCTGCAGAGTGTATGGAACTTTGTGCTACTACTCTATGCTGGACTCAAGGCAATGGTTCTGAAGTGTTGTGTTAACATATTCACCCCATTGTCTATATGAAGGGATTTGATCTTTATCTCACACTGTGACTCAACTAGTGATTTGAAATGTTCAATGTGCGCAAAATCTTTAGATTTGGCCCTGAGAAGATAAACCCAAGTATACTGTGATAGATCATCAATAAATGTAAGCGCATACCTTGCTTTATTGATGGAAGGATGAGGAAAATGCCCCATGAGATCACTATGGATCAGATCTAGACGAGAGGATACTCTGTGATTCTTGCCATTGTCAAACGTTTCTCTAGGATGTTTGCCAAGGACACATCCTTCACAAACTCCTTTGGAGAAACTGATATTTAGCAAGCCTTCCACCATATCATGCTTGCTTAGCTGCTGCATATACCTATAATTTAAGTGACCAAACCTCTCATACCAAAGCCTACTACTATCATCAGCATGTGTAAGCAATAAGGAGGATCCAGATTCAATAAATTCAGAAAATGTATACAGTCTAACTCCATTGTTTACCTCACCCATTGCAATTTTGGAGCTGCTATGTAGGTCATATATGTTGACTGCATCTGGAGTGAATTCCACTCTCTTTCTAGTTCTGAAATGAATGATATGATAAACTGAAAGCAGGTTTACCGAAAGTTTTAGAACAAGAAGCACATATTCAAAGCTTCAATGTAAAAGTTCTACTCTAACTTTTCCGGTGACCTTAATAGGTGAGTCATCTCCGATGAGGATGGGAGGTCCTTTGCGTGCATCCAAAGAGGAATAGACTTGCTTTGCAGTAGCCATATGATGTGATGCACCACAATCTATAATACTTTCATTTGGGGAAGAGTTAATTGCAACTAAAGCATGAAACTTGTTACCTTTTCTGTGTGGTAGATCCTCAGTTTTCTTCTTGGTGCCGTGAGGGATGTGGTCCCCAAGGTTGTGCTTCTGAAGGATTTCTACCATTTGGTCAATATGTTTCTTCATGCAAGAGGATTTTGGATGGAATCCTCGATGACAATAGGTGCATTTGTCTCATTTCTTTCCTTTCTCATTTCTGGATCTGCAGGAATCATTGACGGGCTTGGTGTACCCTTCCTTCTTTGGATGGGAATGTGGTTTTCCCTTGCCTTTATACTACTAATTTTTTTAATTTGAATCAGATCTCTGATTTCTATTATAGTTGCCATCATGCACAACAAGTGCTTGCACTTTCGGAGGTTTGATTTTCCCCATGCTAATGAGTTTATCTTATTCAAAAGTGAGGGACTCCATTTACTCTTTGAGAGAAGACATAGTGTAGGATTTACTTGTTGCGAGCCTTACTGAATGAAATGTACACACAAAGACGGAGTATTCTGGTTCGAGCTTTGACATAATAGAGAGAACTCGGTGACTCTCCTCCTTGGATTTGTCAATTCCACAACCCTTGAGTTGTAGCAATAGATCATTATATTTGGTGAAGAAGTCTTGAATTTTGTCATAGTTCCATGGATCTAATGAGAGCAGCTCCACTTTGAGAAGATATCCTTCCATCTCATCCTATTTCCTGTAGAGTTCTTCAACCTTTTTCCAAATCTCATTCGGAGTACTGCAAGCAGATAGATGAAACTACAACTCTGGGGAGGTGCACATGCATATGGATCCGTGGGCCTCATCCATGCGATTGAGGTACTTGGATTTCTCTATGGCCAAAGTGGGTTCCACGTCTGCAGCCATGGTAATCCTATACAACCCCTTTTGATAAAGGTATCGAGCCATTTGGTCCTTCCATTCATGATAGTTGTATAGTGTTAGGATTAATGGTTTGGGAAACTCCATTTTTCTGTCGATCTTCGATCTCCAAGTTGTAATACTTGCAAAATAAAATACTAGTGCACCTTTTATCTAGCAACCGGTGGGCTCTAATACCGTGTAAATGGGTTGGAAAACCTGGATAGATGAATCTAGATAGTAAAAGTTGAACATATAGATTTGTAGAGCAAAAACACTAAAAGAAATCGAAACAATAAAAAGAATTATTGATTTAGAAACTGGGTTACAGTGCTCATGATATAACATCATGGTGAAGATCCCAAGGTAATGAGCCATAATGGTGATCGATGAGAGGACTTGACACCTACAACAAGTTCCGGAGAGAACTAGCAAGTTGCGGAGTGAAAGGAGGAGAAAATTAGGGAGTAAATCATGCAGAAAGGATCTTGCATGTAGTGATCAATGAGACGACTCGACACCTACAACAAGTTCCGGAGAGAACTAGCGAGTTGCGGAGTGAAAGGAGGATCAAATCACGGAGTAGCAAGTTCGACAGAGAACTAGCCAGTTGCGGAGTGAAAGGAGGAGCAAACGAGCAAGTAAATCATGCAGAAAGGATCTTGCATGTAGTCCCATGCATGCGTAGACAGTCAAAAAGGCCAATCTAGTGAAGATTCCAATGTGGAAGCCTTGCATGTAAGTGAATGCTCTAAATGTCTGCATGTGCCAGTAATAAAGGTCCTAGGTGTGTAGTACCTCCAACAATATGTACCTTCGTGAAACCATAAGTGTCATTAGTTTGAAAACATTAGTTTGCAAATGCATTTCAGTGGCGTTGATTTGCAATATGCATGTGGCATGATATGTATTAGAACAAAAAAATAAATACCAAAATCATGTAAAGCCATTTCCACATCTACTAGATTCTTTTTAGCGGTTTTATGGATCGTATATATTTAACACTCCAATGACAATGTCGTATCAGAAATACCTGATAAAATGTGTATCTTTCTTAAATCATTATATTTGAATTTAAATTCCCAAAGGTTACAACCCCGTTGATAAAAACTGCAATGCAAAGGTACAGCGTTCGTAAACACTGGAACACCGTTGGTAAATACAGCAATACGGACTTTTCTTGTTGTGGCCGTGAAAAAAGCCCACCAAACCCCAAAGTTGCAAAGCGGGGAGAAGGTTGAAAAGCTAAAAGGTTGAAGGCAAATTGCATAAGTAAGAAGAACCAAAACATTAAGTTTGCTGATTAAAGCAGAAAGCTGTGAACGCATTGAAAGTGACAGTTACATATGATACAGCTTTTTATAAGGAGAATTTGAGAATTTCAACCATGGTAAAACTATAATGTCAATTAATGATTCTATGTGATTTCTTGTTAGTAATTTCAATGTAGATTCACATTTGCTAAAGATTATTCAGGGCGATTGAACACGGTTCGGAGTCTGATACACATCTAATCTGCGTGTAGCCAAGCCGGAAAACGCAAATATACAATGAAATACACAATTTAAAAAACATAACACTTTATTACATGGTACAGTTATGCATTTTGAATTCCTTTCTTTGACATAAATATCTAGTTACAAATAGAATATTACTGAACTACAGGGGGCAACAGTTTGCTGTCCGTGGAAAACAAGCGATCCGTAAAGCATTAACATATATTTAAGTAGCTCTTTCCAGGTAGCCATAGTATCGACGATCAGACAGCGTCCTCTGAAGTTCAAAATCCCTGTGGACCTTGTTGATGAAATCTTCTGCAGCCTTGTTAACATCTTCATGAGAAATATCCTTCGTTTCTTTCTGGTCATATGATATTGATGCTGAAGCCACGGAACTGGAGCCAGAAACATCTGTAAGCGGCCCATGTCCCACTGGCTTCACTGTGGACTTGGATAGCTTCTGGCGTCCATTCTGCCCTTCTTTTGTGCCTCCAAACTTGAGTAACATTCCACCCATCTTGCAACACTCTAAAATCTCTAATATGAGTTACTGATGATAACAAACAATTTACTTAGTTCACAAGAGCAGAGACAGAAAGGAAGAACAACTCCCTCACAAATTCGCAACACGGAGGAAGAAACAGAGGAGAAGAAAATGCACGAGTGAGCGCAATGAAGAATTCTTCCCTCCTTGACCTTATATATTGAAACATAGTGGCACGCATAGTGGCACTCGTTCTTTCTAGGAAGAACCCTCAAGATATTCAACAACTTGACCGAGGAGCCGCTGACGACAGTTCCCTCTCCTCAGAAACATAAACATTATTCTGGTTTAAAGGTGATTCCCCGCGTTTTAATTTATTGACCACCTGACTAACAATTTTGATTTGCTTGCATTCGAAGTAACAAAAGGCTCAGCTGCTACTTTTTCCACCAGAGCTATTCATTGCTCATTTCTCATTTCCATAACAAAGTTACTCTGCCGAAGAAGACCGGTCATTAGGTTTCATACTATTCAAACATTCGTTGTTTCTCTTTTCTTAAAATCTATTTCTGAACCTGAAGTTATTATTTGGGAACCTTCCTACTATTCGACCATTCGTTGTTGTTTTCTTTTTCTTAAAATCTATTTCTAAACCTCAAATTATTCTTCTTCGTTTTTAATTATTTTTTGTATTATAATGTTTTATATTTTCTTGAAATTTGATCTTTTGTTAAATAAATTTAAATGGATAACCTCGTTTTCATATATTCAAAGCTGAGAATAACATCATTACCACTATAACAAGTTGTAGTGTGGTGATTGAGATGGAACCTCCTATCCGATTAACCAAGCAAATGGTGGCAGTTGTAAATTTTCTAAATCAAAATTGACAGGATTTGATATAACGAAAGAGAACTAATTTACCCGAAGAAAACCTTGACCGTTTAAACAAATGATGAAAAAACTAAAGAAAATCCGGCACTTTGAAAACACGTGCTTAAACATTGAAAAAACTGTATAAAATCCCGCGCTTTAAAAACATGTGCTTAAAAAGTCGACGAGAATTTTGACCATAACTCACTTTACTTAAGAAAAATTCCTTTAAACTCACTCTAAAGCATATTTGCTCAATACTTTCATTTTTTTATTTTAATGTTGAGACAGGAATCAGTTTCGTTAACACGTCCATTTTCTATAATCATAGTTTATTATTCCGAAAGTAGTTTGGTTTTTTACACAGATTAAAAATTACAATTTTAGAGGAGGTAGTGAGGTAGTGTTATTTAGGTGAGAGATTTATTTTATAGTATATTGGGAAGGTAATGTATAAATATGTTTGCTTTTTTTTAAATAAAATAAAAATAAAATATTTTGTAAATACAAAAGTAATGATAGCTAGCTATATATATAAATAATTAATTGTCCATATATTTTATTGAAAGTAATTAGGAGTTAATTTTTTTCTAAATATTTATTGTTGTATATTATAAAATATCTTTTATAAGTAAGAATAAAATATTTTAATATGAATTAATATTAACGTATACACTAAAAATATATTAAGAAAAAACCCATTTTATAAATTAGTAACATAAAACTATACTAATAATATAACTCTTGATAATAATTTGTTAGTAGTTGAATTATTTATTTGTTTATTTATCTATCAAATTTATTTATTTGATTTTTTAAAACTATTAAACTAATAAATCAAAGTAATGAGAATATAGTGATATCTTACCTTGTAAGTGTTATATACATAAGCATGTTAGAAGTCGAAAGATGAAGAACACCGACCAAATGTTTCATAAATGTATGAAGTGAATGTCGTAATATGGATATTGATGCTTCGTACGAAATGGTGGGGTAGCCCACCTTGAATTGACATAATAATTTAGTCTTTGATCCATTAAGAGTAAGAGGGGACATGTAGTGTTTGGTGAAAACATTTTTCATGAAAATTAACACTATGGAGATGGTGGAGACCATGGACAATATTGAGAATTTAAATACTAGGATAATGACATGATGTGCTTCTTAACTAGAGATGTAAATTTTAGATCCTCTAGATTGATCTTTGCATGGAAGTAATTAATAGAAGTATAAATGAAAATACAATACAAAAGGTGTTGACTATGTAGTCCATGTTTCATATTAATGGTATTAACGGTGGCTCTTAGAGAAAGAAATAATTTTCTTTCCAAATGATTCAAAAGGTTCTTTTTCTAAGTAGATATGAAAAATAATTAATGTTCTTTTATGGCTAGTCTTTTTAATAAAAAAAAAACTTTTTGGAGTAGAATATTTAGTAATTTCATTTTAATTAATTGTGCTAAGCTTAACTAGTTGTGTTAAGCTTGAGAATACTCCTATGTCATATTTCATCGTCCAAATGTGGTGATGAAATTTCAAGTTTTTCTTCTACTATTGAATTGCAACTCTCAAAATTCATATAAGCATTGTGAATTTTGATTTAGAGTAAAAGGACAATATGTGGAGAATTATGCTCTTTTCCTAGTGATATTTTTTGAAATAAAAATTAGTCTCATATAATCTTTTAAGTTTCCTTTAAACGCAATATTGATCCTTGCAAAGGTTCTCAAAACTTAAGAGCTATGCATGTGTTTAGGTAGCATAACTTAGTCTAAAATGTGCATATATATATATATATATATATATATATAATATATTATATTATATATATATAATATATATATATATATATATATATATATCTATATATATATATATAATATAAGCATGATCTACATGGAGAGAACTAATTTTTTCAATTTTTTTTTATGCAAAATTATATTTTAACTATTTTTCAAAGTTGGCAAAGTAATATTTCAATTGCATTTTGGAGACACACGAGTTCACACAAGATTTTTGCAAATCTTTAAATAAATTGAAAAACCAAGAGTGCCCTTTTGAAGGGGACATGTAAATAAATATAGTGGTATTTTTTGAAATTTTTTCATTATGTATATTTTATGTTATTGATTTTTTATTCAACCCCTTTGAAACTAGCCAAGAAAAATTGAAGTGTTATCTTTAAAAGAAGTTAGATTAAGATTATCACATGAATTCAAAATTCTAAAATTCATATGCCATTGCATAGAGCATGCTTTCATGAATCGAACATGATTAACTCGGCCAGTTAAGGATGAATTATGCCCTAAATCCACTAATATACAAAATGGGTTGCAAGGAAATCTGTAGAAGGGGTACTTAAATTGTAATTTTTAGGACCTCAAAAGCTCAATTGAGTGCTTCAAACACCCGATCAAGTGATTATATTCAAAATTTAAATTTATCGATAGAGCCTTAGAGTAATGCTCGATCAATCCATATACGTGGCTAACTAGTGACTCGATTGAGCCATTAAAAGCCTAACCCACAAACCCTACCAAATTTTATTAATTATATTAGTGGTAAACGATACGGATCAATGACTCAATCGAGCCTCTATTTCCAAAAAATAAATTACTGTCTAAATTCGATTGTAGAAATAGAAAAAAACAAAGAAAAAACATTCGTTCATAGAGAAATATCAAAGCATGAAAAGTACACATGGATTCACAACAAACATGGGAAATTGGAGATTTGGATCTAGAAAAGGAAAGAAATTGCAATCCATAGTGGAAATATGAGAGAAAGGTAGAGAAAGGATGACGAAAATCCATTAGATGTTGAAAGAATAAGAAGATCATGCAATTCAAGAAATTCATCCAAATACAAGTAATTCAAATTGTCTCACTTGTCATACTAATTTCTCCATTTTATATACTTTAGGAAATATGATTAAAAACAAAAAAGAAATGGATAATGAAACAATAGAGGTAAGACAAAATAAGCATTTAAAGTAATATTGTAGGCCTCCTTGGATATCTACCCACTTTCACTAGTTTGCCTGTGGTAAACTTGAGTTGCTGGCTACTATGATATGACTCAATCTCCTAGATCACCTTAAGGAAATGGAGCCAACAAAAAAGAACGTACTAACCTCCCTCAGGTGCTAGAGGACATTTGGGAGCTAACCAATGATTCCAGGTGCCCAACCCCTGAATTAAATTTCTTTTTCCATAATTTAGACCCCTAGTCACTCCCATATCAAGGCCGCCATGCAATTGGAAGCTTGTAGTCAATCTCATATGCCTGCTTCCCAGTGATTACAGTCTCTTTCAAGCACTTCTATATCAATGACTGCAAGATCTAAGCCACTTTTTGAGGGCTAAGATCTAGATCTCTTCCCAAAACTTAATTTAACACTTAGAAATGATAAATATTAGAGTGAAGAAGCCTTTAGCTCAAAAATTTTTTAGGGACTCACCCTAGCCCATCCTAACCATGATGGTCATTCCATCAAACACATGAGGAAAATGAAGACTTCGGGTTATGAATGCATAGTTGAACATAGATATCTGAATCTTATTTTAAGTTTAACAAGAAGGATGAATGCCCTCACACAATAGTTTCAATAACATATTTTAGTTCGTGGATTCAATAACGATATATTTATCAATCAAACATGGTAAGATAAATAATTGTGATCTGTCATAAAACCATGCCTATAACCATCATAATACCACATAAATAAACATGATAGAACAACAATTACATCCACATAATAAAAAGTACATTTACTCACAAAATGTAAGAGGAACTGAGCTCTTATTTACATACACAAAATCCAACGAAGTGAAGAACTTCCACCTACCATTTGACCATAGATTATGTTGAACCACATCTTTCTCTCAACCAATCACCCTTTTGCGATATTCCAAGCATGAATGTGGGATCCCATGGGATAAACCAATCCATAAACAATTAATCCATAGGCTAAACCATCTCCACCATCACACTATCACGATCTCACCTAAACTAGTCTCGAGATCACAAAACCAAACTAATGTTGGATGCCTCAGTATTCCTTCACCATCCCTTAAGGAATTTTCCTGTCTCCACCCACCTGTTGAGGGCTTCTCGGAGAAAGAAATCTCTACCCCCAACCCTTGGGATTTTCCTTAGAACACCTAACCTAGATTAAGAACCTTTAGATAATCCAAATTTCAACCAAGAATAAATCCCATCACATCATAGTTATCTGAAATGGAAAGACGCGGCTAAAACCACTGTGAAAACCTGGAAAAACTCATGTCAATGATAAAAATGAACCAAATACGCACATGTAGATACCATCCATGACAAAACTAGCTAGGAAGTGATACATTTGACCTATTACCTGCAAGTATTCTCATTGAATTCACTTTACCCAACCCTTCCTTGCTTGATCCTTGCTTTCCTTTTCCTTCCTTGTCATTCCTTTTCTTTCCTTGTCCTTCCATTGCTTGGTTTCTTTTATTATTCTCTTGGTGCTCTTCTCCTCTCCAAGACTAATTCCAAATAAAAACTAACAAAACGCCCCAAAACTAATGCTTTGATGTCGTTTTATTATTAATCCCTCTAATTTCTTCACTTTTATCTATTTTCGTTCAATTTGCTCCTCACATGCAACGTGTTATCTTTCACCTTCATTTTCTCCTATTTTCCTTTATTTTCATAAATAAAATGCCCAAATGCCTTTCTTCCTTTTCAAGGCCTTTCCTAACATCTGTTAGCCATCATAAATCACAAGTGATGCCCATTAGCATGCGTTGCCCAACATTCACCTTGGAATAAGTGTCTCATGTCCTTGGTTTTATTTTTCCTTTATAAACATTATTACATGAAATTTTAACCCAGGGATGTTATCAATACAATCTGGTTAAAAATGATGTGTAAAAACAACTAAGAAAACCACTTGAAACCATGCAAATTATTTAAACCTACCTAAAACCATGGTTTATTGGAATTCTTTTAAACCACTTGAATTCATGCAAATTATGATCCACCTTTTAATTGTAATAGTTTAAGATAACCAACAAAAGCTAAGAATGCAATTTAACCAAATAAAACCATTGGAACATAACTTTCATATATATATATATATTTACATGAAACACAATTCATGGAAATTTGCTTACAAGAGGGATGAGCAAAAAAGGTTGTCACATAGGTGATCCAAAACCTATAAACATTAGGTTGATTAAAGTTTGCTACCCCAAGTAGGAGTTAAAAGGGATAAAATGTGTCAACATATAGAAGCAGAAAGAATATCCCTACTTCCAATGTGCATGAACTAAGAAGACATTCTTTGTTAAACATATATAACAACATTAAGATTTTGTAACATTCGTCATCATATATAACATTCAATCATTCTTTGAATCCAAAATAATGATCCCTACCTTTCAAAACCTTGCTAGTTTCTTCTTTCAATTCTCACATGAAAGTTACGAGAATTTTTTAAAAGAACAAGTTTTTTAAAAAGACATTGATTTGGAGATCCAAAAAGGACGCTAAAAAATGAAAGTGCTTGAAATATCTCAAAACTAGCAGCAAAATGTAGTGTTCATCGTCCTGATTCCAATGAAACTTGAATCACCTGAATCCGATGTCGTATGAAGAATTTTTTCCATTCTGAAGTTTTCGCCAAACAACTAAAAAGTCAAACAACAACATTTATTGGGCTACTGATTGGGAAGACCGTATAGATGATGTTAGGTCCCTATAATACTAGTGATTCCCCCATTACTATTTTCATTGTAGCCCTTATTATTATTGTTGTGCCCCTATTATCCCCATATTGTTATTATTGTATCCCATGGAAGCCAACTATTGTTATTTTTGTGCCCTTATATTATTATTGTTATGTTGTATTTGATTATATTATGACCCCTTAGACACCTATATATAGAAAGGAGGTTTTGTCATTTGTATCATCCAAGAATTGTTCATTTTTGTAATGTAGATGAGGTTTCCCCCTCGAAGAGGCCGATTTCTAAGTCCTTGATCTATCTTTTATATCTTTTAGTGAGGTGGTTTCATAGCATTTTGTATTAGAGATTTGGATTCTAGGGTTTCGCTGCTCAAAAACAGGTCATCGTGGAATTTTCACTATAATTTTTTTTTCTACGACATTTCAGAAGCTAAAAAATAAATCATTTGAGTGGAAATCTCGATGATCTTCGGGTCCAAATTTTAGATCTTGTCTCATTATATTTTCAGAGATATGACCTAAGGAAGTTATGGTTTTTGTAGGCTCCCGAATTACATCCCAAACAGGTGAGCTTGGTAAAATCATCATAATTTCCCTCTGAGTATCAAATTAAATTTCATAAGATGTTAGAGAAAGAGGATGGAGTGTGGTTTTCTGTGCATTGTTTTTACGTCCGAAGGTTGAAATAGTGACACGTGGCACTTCATACAAGTTCACTCTATTGAAAAAGTGTATAATCAAGTCACCATAGGATATTGGGCATATCACTTCATTGGAGAATCCATTTCGAATCAAACTTGTGGCATTGGAAAGAGAACTCAGAGGGATACCATAGTGCACAATTTTAAACCTTGGAGATCTAAAATTCCATAGCTACATCTAATAAAATATCTAGCTCCTACAAAGTGAAAAAAGGTGCGTAGTTTTTTTTTAAATTTTGCATAAGTTTGGTTTGACCAATTAGTTTGAAAGAATTTAAAGCGCATAGTGAAGCATAATTAGCATTAATTGACGCCCCAAGGAAATAAAATGGAAACACCTAGTAAGCCACTTGAAAGCTCTAGCATGACTCCTGTAGAAGAGGAAGAAATGCAACATGATACATCAAAATTACGAGACCAAGTGCAACAAAATTCACTCTCACAAAAATTACCAAAAGGTAAGATGGATGGTTTAAAGAAAGATGTAGAAGTTAAGATGGATGACGTGGAAGCTAAGATGGATAGTTTAGAAAAGGGCATGGAAACTAAGATGGATGGTTTAAAGAAAGGTGTAGAAGCTAAGATGAATGACATGGAAGCTAAGATGAATGACATGGAAGCTAAGATGGATGGCATGGAAGCTAAGATGGATGGTTTAAAGAAAGACATGGAAGATAAGATGGAAGATTTGAAGAAAGATTTGACAAATGTTCTACAACAGATGCTTACTAATGATGAACGGATAGTAAATGAAACTCATGATGAGAACAAAATAAATGTTAATCATGATTTCATAGCCTCTAGCATTGGATCGAAGACCCACATGTTTGAAAGATCGATATAAGGAATTTTTATGGCAAAGAACTCGTAACATGGATACTTTAGATGGAGTTATATTTTGATCTCCATAATGTGAAAAACACACAAAAAGTATGCATTGCAACCTTATAATTCGAACCAAATTAGTTTGTATGGTATCAATGGCTTTGGTCTCCTAAAAATTTTTTCACTTGGGTAATTTTTAGAGATGAAATGATAATGCATTATGAGAATACAAAAAACAACACTTTTTTCAGCAAATTGATAAATCTCAAACAAAAGGGTTCAATGGTAGAGCACATTGAGGACTTCCAAAAATTAAATATAAGGGTAGAATATATTCCAGAGGAGCATAGGATTGATGTATTCATTGTGACTTTAAAGGATAACATCCAACATGAGGTTCACCTTTCAGAACCTGATTCATTGGAAAAGGCATTCAGGTTGGCAAGAAAAATGGAAAGCAAAATTATGGCAACAAGGATGCCTACCACTCACAATTATAAAGATGGAAGTGTTGTTTCCCCTAGCCTTCCACAACCTACAAGGTTGACACCACAACGATTTCCAAAAGAAAAAGGAGAAAAATACCTTTGCTACAATTGTGATAGAAGATACATTATAGGTCATAAGTGTATTGAGAAGAAATTATTTTACATAGATTGTGAATAGGAGGAAGAAAAGGAACAAGAAACGTCAAAACAAAAAAAAATACACCAAGAACAAACCCTATGGAAAGAAGAAATGAATCCGACCATATCTTGTAATGGATTGGTTGGAATTACCACTCCTCAAATTATCAAGATACAAGGACATAAGAAGAAGAAAAAGGTAATAGTTTTGTCTGATTCGGGTAGTACGCATAATTTTATTCATTGTAAGATAGCCAAGGACTTGAATTAATTCCTATATCTAGCACCAGTGTGTCGAGTGACGGTTGCAAGTAGAGGGCCCATAAATTCCTCTAGAAATTCCCATAATATCAAGCTATCCATGGGAGAATATCTATTCAATAGCCAAATCCTTTCCATTCCAATGGGTGGTTCTAATGTTGTATTAGGAGTCCAATGGGTACAACCCTTGGGTACAATATATTTTAGTTTTCAAGAACTTTCCTTGAAATTTTCTTCAGAAGGAAAGGAAGTTGAATTAAGGGGTACTGTAGGGAACCCGGGAAAAATAATTAGCTTTAACAAAATGCCAAATCTTCTAAATAAATAACAATGAGGCATAATTGCAAAATACTGTTCACTAGAGGTTCCCACATTGAAATCATCTATTTCTCCATATCTCCAAAAATCTTTGAACAATCATTCCAATCTATTTGAGACTCCAAAAGGCCTCCCACGTATTCATGATCATGATCATTTTATTCATACGATTCTAGGAAGTGTTCCTCCAAACATTAGGCCTTACGGATATCCCTATGAACAAAAGAGTGAAGTTGAACATATGGTTGCAGAAATGCTAGATGCTGGTATAATTCAGCCTAGTCAAAGTTCTTTCTCTACTCTAGTAGTATTGCTTCACAAGAAGGATGGATCATGGCTTGTGTCTCCAGATTATAGGGAGCTCAGCAAGCTCACTATTAAAGATAAATTTCCCATTCTTATCATTGATGAATTATTGGATGAATTGTATGGATCAATTTACCTCACCAAGTTGGATCCTTGTTCAAGATATCATTAAATCAAAATAAATATTGAAGACATTCCGAAAACAACATTTAGAACTCATGAGGGGCTACAATGGAAATAATAATAATGGAATAAAATATTATTATAGGAACCTAACATGCCCCTCTCCATCAAAAAAGTATTGTCCTCGACAATTGAGTAGTTCTAGATAATTCTTTATAAAATTCTCATCCTCGCATGTGGAATCTTCACCGGGTAAGTTCTTCCACCTGATGAGATGCTCTCAAATTGATCGATTTGATAGGTGTCAAGTTCTTGTTTCAGTGATTGCTTCAAGTTCCAATATGATTTTTCCATCATCGTCAAGCTTTGGCAATATTGTTTGAACGAGGAGCTTGTCACCCATAACCTTCTTTAAGCATGAAACATGGAAAAATGGGTGCACTCGGGAAGATGCAGGAAGTTCCAACTTGTATACCATAGTACCAATCTTCTGCAACACCTTGTATCGACAATAATAATTTGGTCATAATTTATTATCCTTCTTAGCTTGTTTGAGGGACTTTTTCTTGTATTGTTGTAGTCATAGAAATATCCAATCACCTACATCCAAACTTCTTTTGTTGTGATGTTGATCTGCCTGTTGTTTCATTCTATTATGCACCAAAGTAAAGTTATCCTTTAGGAGTGGGAGAACTTGTTGTTAATGCTCGATGTGATCTTCCACTGCTTGAAGCTTAAAATTTTCTCTTAAATATGATGTGATGGACGGTGGATGATATCCATAAAGTGCCATAAATGGGGTCATTTTTTATGCAGTATGTAAGGAAGTGTTATAACACTGTTCAACGAGAGGCAACCATTTGACCCATCATGTCTATTTATCATATATAAAGAAACAAATATATCCTTCCAAACATTTGTTTACTACCTTAGTTTTCCCATCGGATTGAGGATGATAAGATGAGCTATGAGTTAACTGAGTACCATGACTAGAAAATAATTTTGTCCAAAAATTCCAGTGAAAATGGGATCTTTGACGCTTACAATAATATTTGGGTTTCCATGTAACTTTTGAATTGTTTCCATAAATGCAGTAGAAACTATACTTGCTTTAAATGGATGAGATAATGCACAAAAGTGTGCATACTTGTTAATTTTTTCAACTACCACCGTGATAACACTCTTTCCTTCGGACATGGGTAAACCTATGATAAAATACATCAAAACCTCCTCCCAACATTGGCTTGTAATGGACAAAGGTTGTAATATACCCGAGGTCTTAATTGTTTCAACTTTATTTTGTTGGAAAACCAAGAATTTCGCCACAAAATTTTGAATATCTGATTTAATGCCATCCCAAGAAAATTCCTTCTTAACCATGTGGTAAGTTTTTAGAGATCCTCAGTAACCTCCTCAGGGAAAGGTGTGCAATCCCATATGAATATTTTGTTTGACTTGGTTATTCTTACATAGATATAACCAATCCTTGTACCATAACGAATCATTTTTCCAACTAAATGTATCAGATGTACTAGGATCTTTTTGTAACTTTCGAATGAGTGCCCACAATTCTTCATCATACTTCCATTCATCCCTCGCTCTGTTTATCCACTCTGGTTAGATTATAGAAATGACGCAAAGAAATTATTCCATATCCTCATCCTTTCTTGAGAGTGCATCTACCATATCATTTTGCTTCCCTTTTTTGTAGATGATTTCAAAGTCATAATCCAACATCTTTGTGGCCCATTTTTGCTACTCTTCTGAAGATAATATTTGTTCTAAAAATTATTTAAGACTATCATGATCTGTTTTTACCTTGAAGTGTCTTCCCATTAGGTAGGGTCGCCATTTCTTAAGTGCATGTAGTATTTACAACATTTCCTTCTCATAAATAGCTTTGTGTAAATACTTTCCTTTGACTCGATGACTTTTGAAAGCAATGGGTCTTTCTTCCTTCATTAAAACAACACCAATTCTATTTCTTGAGGCATCAGATTCCACAATAAAGGTTTTTTTGAAGTTCGGTGTAGCTAAGACCGTTGCTTGGCACATTCCCTCTTTAAAATGTTCAAAGGCCTTCATTGCTTCTTGAGTTCACGAAAATGCATCTTTCTTCAATAATGTTGTTAGAGGTGCTACTATTCTCTCATAATTCTTAACAACCTTGCGATAATACCCTGTCAACCCAAGAAATCCATGCATATGCTTTATGGATGTGGGGATTTTCCATTCCTTAATGGTTTTAATTTTCCTAGGGTCAACCTTAAGACCTTCACAAGATACAATATGACCAAGATATTCCACCTATTGTACTCCAAAGAAACATTTGGAGATTTTTGCATATAATTGTTTCTCCTCCAATAGTTTGAGCATCCTGTCAACATGTTGGACATGACCCTTGCAATACTTGTTGTAGATTAGAATATCATCAAAAACTAATACACAGATTTTCTAAGGAAGGGGTTGAAGATGCAATTCATCAAACCCTAAAATGAAGGTGCATTGGTAAGGCCAAAAGGCATGACCAAAAATTCATAACGACCCTCCTGAGTTCTAAATACTGTTTTTGGTTCTTCAGTCTTCATTCTGATTTGATGATATCCTTAACAAGGATCAAACTTGGTGAATTAAATTGATAGACGAAATTCATCCATTAATTCATTAATGATTAGAATGGGAAATTTATCTTTAACAGTGAGCTTGTTGAACTCCCTATAATCTAGACACATGCACCAAGATCCATCCTTCTTGTGAACAAATACTACTAGAGAAGAGAATGAAATTTGAATAGGAATATCCAATCACCTACATCAAACTTCTTTCGTTCTGACGTTGATCTAGCTATTATTTCACTATATTCTACGCCAAAGTAGCCATTAGTGAAGGGCGTAGAACCTGAGGAATGAGTGCATGTCTCGGTCCCTCGCCACATGGTCATAATGTGACTGAGAGAGAGGATTAGGTCGTACGGTTAGGCGATTAGCCCTGGCCCCTGGCCATATATGTCCACACGAACGCCCTTTGGGACCAAGATTTCGATGCTAAGCCCATATTGGTCAATTTAATGAGGTCACAAACTACACCATTTTCGGGTGAAATTGTCGCTCGAGAGTTGATGGAAAGGCATGATTCATAGAATGAATAGAAATGTTTGCCAATTCGCAGGACCGTTTACCTAGAAAAACTTCCAAGGAGCATATCTCACTCAATTTTTAAGACTTTTAAGCTCAAGAAAAGCCTATATAGGGATTTATGAGTATTTTGAACTCAATAAAAGTATAAAATTTGTAATTTGAGCATTTTATGATGGAATTTTTGCAAATTCAATTACTTTAGTGCTAGAGAAATAAAGATTTTTGAGGCTATATGGAGGTACATTTGAGCATGGATGGAGAGAGCCTAGACAAGGTTTTGTAGCCTTCCAGTTACATCTACAAAAACTATTACTTCAGTAGAGTGTCTATTTTTAGTCTTTTTTCGTGTGCATTTATGGGTAAAGACATTTTTCAACACTTCATTGTGAAGTAGTGTATTTTTATGATTTTATGTTTTTTGTTTCATTTTATTTTTTTATTATTCTTTTATCTTCTCTTGAGTACAAGAACCTTTTGTGAGATATTCCTTTCCCTTGACATCATCATGACTCACTATTTTCAGTGCGAGTTCTTTGTAGGAGAGAATTTGTCTATAGGAGAAATAGTGCTACTCTAGAGTCAAATATGTGCATTGTATTCTTTTGCTACATAGATCAATAAAGTAGCCTAGCAATGGTGTAGGGCCCGAAGATGTAGCCCAATAAATAGGGGTGAACTTTATTATCACATTCTGGTTTCTTCTCTGTATGTTTAGCATATTGAGCTAGATATGAATTTGTTTCAATTTTAAGTTCATAAGTAAACTTAACCATTCATATTTGAATAGGTTGCAAAGCTAATTTCACGTTTAAAGACCCATGTTAATCAAACTTGTAAATTGTCAGAGTAGGGTTATATTTCCATTTTCAAATGACATGGTACTAGAGAAGGTTCTGACAAAATTTCAAGTATGGGAAAGAAACTGAAGTGTGACAGACTCCAAGAGTTGGAGGAGATTAATCTATCTCCTCGAATGGATAATTTCTAGCTAAGAATATTGCTTGTAGTTGCAAAGTAGGAGAGAAGGAAAATGCACCTGCAGTTGCACCATATTGTGGAGAAACAAAATCGTGAGTGCTCCATTTTAGAAGTAACAAAGAGTCCCTTAAATATGAAACTAGTTTGTGGGCATAATCAATACACAATATATGGATCTTATAATGGGAATGATGCTTGTGATTTTTCTGAACATCTAAAAGATTCTTCCCATGTGCTAGTTGGTAAAAGTTGTTGGCTAGACATATCATCCACTTCTTCATCAAAATTTGAAAAAAAAAGATGGTTGGTTGGCCAAAGGAGGTAATTAGTAGTTCTAGTTCTACTCCTTCAGTTAATGTTGATAACACATATTTTGCATCCTTTTAAAAGCATACCAAGGTAATTGGTATGAATCTTTTAACTCGGATGGGTTATGATGGAAGAGGCATCAGATTCGATGGCGAAGGCATAATTAATCCTATCGAAGATAAGGAACAACCATAGTATGAAGGATTGGGTTATGGTCAAGGAGAAATTGAACAGTTCTTGAAAATTGTTGAGGCAAAAAAATTGCCAAGTATGATGTTCATACGAAAGGGGCTCCTATGAAGTGATAGTACATGGTAGTTGATATAGGCCATTTTTTCATATATGGTCGATATGTCTACAAACCAGATCAATCATCATCCATGAGCATGTTGTGGTTATCCCTAAATAAATACCTAAGCATGACCTTTTTAAATAATTGGGTTTCTGGGTCTAACTGCCAAAAATCAAGGCGTTTAAGGACCAACACACCGTACCCCTTTAGAGACCTGTGTTCAATAGTAGGTTTCTCCTTTCTACACCAGCGATGATCAACATCAACTTGTTCCTTGTTAGGAGTGCGTTGATTCTAGAAATTTCGGAAAATTAAAAAGGATCCCAAATCTTCCTCTTCCATAAGCTTCCCGAGGTTGTTTTAACCATTTACGTTGGATAAGAAGCTCAACTCCTATATGATCGTACCTTGGAGATTTCACATCTTATCCCTTGAGGTCATGGTCCCATCTTAAGTGGATCTCAATCCTGGATTGGTAAATGGATAAGAATTCCTAAATTATCGTCCCTATCCTACAAATTTACTATCATCTACAACATCAGGGTTTGCTTTTGCAGACTGATCATGCCCTCATGATGCTTCCTTGAATCTAAGAGAGTCATCATATTCATGTATTAGGGTGACATTTAGGTGTGCAATGTGACAAGGAAGGACAAGACAACTTCAGTAGATCTCTACAAGATCAACTACAGTTCTTGGTTGCAAAATTTCTCCTATTTGTTTTAATACAAAGAGTATATCATTTTCCTATATGTGTTATGTTACATTTATATTCATGTATTTCAATGCACAGTTGATTCACTAAATAGAGTAATTGAATTTTTCTACATAGATTTTGTCGATATTTGGCTTGTTTTGATTATATATATAGGTTATAATTATAGCAATCAAAACTACAATTAGAGCTTACAAGCTAGGAGGACCATAAAGCTCGACGAATTCCAAGTAAGCCTCTTTCCCATTCTTCAATTTCTATAAGGGAAACTTTATATTCTTTCATTTTTGTTGTTCTAGGCTAGTTCACTAGGTCTAGGAGATGAATCTAGACATATTTGACTTGATTTGAAATGGTCTTATCATCCTCAGCCTACTTTTCGTCACTATTTTAACCTTGTTAGGTTAGACCCTCTCACTCCATAAACCCCAGCCACATCGTCGCTATTGTTTTGAAGGGTAAGAACCTTCGACAACTATTTTAAATCCAATATGGTCATTGGAAGACTATATACCATTGCCATAGGAGTACTTGTGGTACAAGATCATTTACACCTAGTCAGCAATGTGATGGGATGATCACATGTTGTGACTAACAAAGGGTTGGAAGGCAAGAGTTTAGTTAATTTTATTTCTTTTAAATGTGTGTGAAAGTTTTATTTTGAGGAAAAAACTATAGTGGCTGATTGATCCTCCCTCTGTGGAGATCAAGCCAAAAAGTTAGATTTATCTGGTTTAAATAGAAAATGAGGAAACTAAAAGCTTGATTTAGAATTTATTTAGAAAAGAGTGAAGTTGAAGAGATTCTTTAGGAGAGAGTGAGAGATTTTTGGATGTGAATCAGAATTGGTTCATGAATCCACTTTTGTATAAATTTTGATCTTTTTGTATAGTTCAAGGGTTAGACACGTGAGAGAAAGGTTAAGCAGACAGCTGAGATTTTGTTTACCTACACGCAGAGTCAAAATAGAGGCCACGAATGTGAAAAATCAGGCCGAGAGATAAGATAACCTGATTTGCAATCTTTCTTTATATATATATGTCGAATGATTTGATTCCACTTCGTATAACTATGGTATTCACATATAGAATGATAATTTAGGTGTGAACAACCGTTTTGTATAAATATGTATTTAGGTGAGTTCTGCGTAATCCACCAAATAAAAGGAGAGATAAAGGGCGTGAGGAACCTTTGAATCCATTAAATGGTTCAAGGGAGACAACTCAAGAGAAAGTGCGCATTAGAAAAAAAACCAACAAACCAGAAATTTTAAAAGAAAATTGTGAGCCACAGACAACACTAAGAACAACTTAAAACCCACTAAAAAGACAAAGCAGATGAGTATACTGTCCATGCACAGCAACCGTTAGATCTAAAAGATCAATGGTCAAAGATTTATCGCATTGGCAGAAGTGTTTATGGACGGATCAGCCTTCAACCTTTGTAACCTCTAATTGTGACATCACCGATGAAACAAGGGATGTTGGGTTGAAAAGGGGACCGATGTTGGATAATCAATCGCACATCGCAAGATATGAGGGCCGATGGACAGTGTAACAGAACGTTGATATAGTGATCACTGATAATCGGAGAATGGCAATTGGGCAATCGATGTTCGGGCCTATCGGAGGAGTGGAGTGACTTAAGTGCGGACCTGATATATTTGTATATTCAAGTGTATAAACCTTGAGATCCAGCTTTATGGTAAAGTGGAGTTTTCCATGTTTTTTTATGTAATATGGTCACATATCGGATGCAATAGAGGCTCGAGAGATGACTATGGGGTTGTGTGGTTCTGATTGCGATTGCAATGAGGTCAAACCTAGGGAAATGTGACAGAGCCATACAAAATGTGAAAAAGGATGTTTTTGCATGGATTTCCTCTGTAATTTATTTATAAAGGAATTAAGCATCGATTGAAGGTTGTAAAGGATTTTAAGTGTTCCTCTTGGAAGGAATTAAAAGAAGGCTTTAATAAAGTATTATTTATAGGTTAAGGGGTGATTCAAATCCCGATAGGAGGTATTGGTAGAGTGATTGGGTTCCGATGTAAAGGAACTATTATATAGGGCCTTATCCATTTGTAGTTTGAAGATTTGACTCCTTCAGAGACAAATACCTGGGACAATTGTATTTTTACATTATGAAGCATACTGTGGGTATGTACAGGGTAACGCTTCATCATTTTGGTATGAGAGCAAGACTAATTCTCTGTGGAGATTGATTGAGGGATTGAATTTTATTCCCAGTATATATATCATTGGCATTGTAATGGATCTGACATAGAGGGAGAATAGGGTACAAGGATTCATACATAGAAGAGTTTTGAAATGTTACAGACAATGAAGACATCAGTTGATTCATTCAAGAGACACTGTGGAAAAGGGATTTGAGGAAGCTAGGATTAGAAAGGATCTGGTAATTTTTAAAGATTTAGTGGTATGTGTAGGTGAATTCAGGTAATGAAATTGTAGCAAACTATTGTAAGGAAAGAAAGTGAATATGGATGTACCCAGCAAGAACAGAAATTCAGTTGAATGAAGGATTGAAGTGCAGACAACGAAAGGTAAAGTAGTATGTGTATTGTCCAGCCAGTGAAAGATGAAATAGATAGATCAGTAGGTATGAGTTGTATTTTGATGTAGTTCATTTGAATTTTTTTTATAAGGGAAAAGAGTGATAGCAGCAACACATAGTAGAAAACAATGTAAATAAAGACAGGAGTTTTGTTAGTGGTAGTGAAC
>APFE030622454.1:0-36221 GCA_000404065.3 Pinus taeda
GCAACCACAAGGATATGAGGTGAAAGGGAAGGAGAAACTAGTGTGTAGGTTGAAGAAGAGCTTGTATGGCTTAAAACAGGCTCCAAGGCAGTGGTATCTAAAATTTGGCAAGTATATGTCTAAACAAGGTTATACTAGATGTCACTTTGATCATTGTGTTTATCTGAAAAAGCAAAATGATGGCAGCTATATTATATTGTTATTTTATGTAGATGACATGCTTGTTGTAGTGTCTAACATGCAGGAAATAAATGTGCTCAAAAGAAAATTGGCAAACTCATTTGCAATGAAGGATTTGGGAGTTGAAAAACAAAACCTTGGTATGAGAATCATTAGAGACAGGAAAAATTGCAAATTAACATTGTCTCAAAATGAGTACATGCAAAAGGTGTTGAAAAGATTTAATATGCACAATGCAAAACCAATTAGTACACCTTTTGCTAGCCATTTCAAACTTAGTAAGGAAATGTGCCCAAAGACTCAAGAAGACATGGATTATATGTCTAAAGTTCCATATGCATCAGCAGTTGGAAGATTAATGTATGCAATGGTATGCACAAGGCCTGATATTGCACAGGCAGTGGGAGTTGTAAGCAGGTACATGAACAATCCAGGAAAGGAACAATGGATGGCAGTGAAATGGATTCTCATATATTTGAAAGGTACCACAAATCAAGCATTATGCTTTGGTGGTTCAAACATTTCTCTACAGGGATATGTTGATGCAGATATGGCAGGGGACAAAGATAATAGGAGGAGAACTACATGATAGGTATTTACTGTAGGTGGAACAACTGTCAGTTGGGTTTCAAAAATCCAAAGTGTTGTTGCACTTTCAACAACAGAAGTAGAGTATGTTGCTGCTACAGAGGCTAGTAAAGAAATGATTTGGTTACAAAGTTTTATGGGTGAATTGGGTAAGGAACATGATATGGGCATGTTATACAGTGATAGACAAAGTACCATTCATCTTGCAAATAACTCAACATTTCATTCCAGGACTAAACACATACAACTCAAGTACCATTTCATATGATCAGTGTTGGAAGATGGAGAGTTGAAGCTGGAAAAGATACACACTAGCAAGAATCCTGCAAATATGCTAACAAAAGTTGTAACCAGGGAGAAATTGAGAATATGCTCAGTTTCAATTCGTCTTCAAGGATGACGATGAATATGAGAAACAGCTAGGTCCAAAGAGGAGTCATTGTCCAGCAAATGAAGCAGCAGTGGAGTTGCTACAATCATTTTCCAAGTGGGAGATTGTTGACTATGGAGCATGATTGTTTAGAGGTCTTTGTTTTAGCGAGATGTATACCCCAGGAAGTTTGTACACCCCTCCACGCGGGGGGGTGCAGGGGGACCGATCCCCCTTGGCTGGGGGGTCTAGGGGCAAGCGGTCCCCCAGCGGGGGTTCAGGCCAATGCCCTCGAAGTTAAAAACATATGTAAAATTGCCTTGTAAAATATAGTAATTTCTAGTCAATCTGGGCCATTCATTAGGCGGATGATCTGACGGTAGAACTTATGTTTAGTTAGGTTTTTTTGCCCTAGAAGGAAACCCCTCTCTTTGTATGAGGGCATTATTTTGAGGCTGTGATATAGATGTGTATTTCAAGCGAGAAGCAGAGAGGTGAGACTGTGAGAGAAAACAGAGGATTTTACAACAGATCTGCTGTAGGTTGTGTCTCTTCATTTTTCTGGATAATAAAAAGGAAGGATTGGCTGTTCGAGGTGGATGTAGGCCAAACTGGGTGAACCACATATATCTGTGTCTCTCTTGTTTTATGCATTTTCTGTGTTTATATTCTTGCAATATTTGATGTGTTCCGTTGCTCCGTAATATATAATTTTCTAACATGCTCTCAGAGACAGAGAAGCCTTTACAAGAAGCCACCTTGAGAATGAGAATGAATTGCTATGGAGGCAACTACAGGAGAAAGAGACTCATTTGGCATACATGGCTAGCTTATCCATAGAATCACTACAATGAAAAACACCAACCAAATCTTATGGCCTCTATCTGAAGGATCAATGGCTTCAATTTCAAATAAAAACTTTGGCACAGAGAGGCATAATACCTTTCCAAGAGTATAGGAAATTCATGGATTTGTGTGACTAAATCACCTCTGAGGACAAAGAAAAGATGGTAGAGTTCTATCTACACAACATGGTCCTCACAGAACTAAATGTGTGGGACCCCAATGCCAAGGTAGGGGATCTACAATTAATGGCCATGGCATCATTGATGAACCATGAATAATTGAGGGTAGCATAAATGAAAAGATTGTTAATAAAAGAGCAGAATGAACCATTGATGATAAGATCTGAGCCATCAGATCTTATGGCATTCATCAGCACACACAACCTACTTGCCAATGACCCACAGATTGCCCCTAAATATCTAGCCAATTAGGAACAAGCCATTGCACACTTTGAAGATATGCATAGGCTACTTGGGGATGAATGTGTGCATGCATGCATGAGAAGATGTAACACCCTACCCCACAGCTTGTAGATCAGATAATACCATTCCCCCATGAGGCTGAGGGAGGTATTGAAAAGAGGGCCAATGTACAAGCGCTCCATGCAAAGGTTGAAGGTCAACTGGATTGGCCTCAAACTGAGTCCTCCACTCATATTAGGCATGCTGGAAGGCAGAAGAGAAGAAGAAGAGAAGGAGCAGTGGAAGGAAAAAGGCAATATTTTATGGAGAACATGATCAGACCATATCAGAAGCATGGAATGCTAGGGAGGCCACCAGGGCCATAAAAGACGAAGAGATTGACTAGGTTGCTCAGAGGATGAGCAACACCTTCAATAGGGAGGCGATGATGAGCCTCATAAATGGGTAATTATATGGGCTCATTTTACCTTCTAACCTATTCAAATCAATCATTCTCTTAGCTTATTGTATGATTTTCTAATTATATTTATGCTTATAGGGTGAGTTGAGTTAGTTATTATGCCATGTGGTCTAACATGTATTCAATGCAGATTATTGATGGATTTCGAGGTCAAAGTCAAGGATCTAGTGGTCAAACTATAGCAATAACTCAAAGTAGACTGAGGAGAGGACTTATAGGATGGGATCCCCCTCATTTATTACTCCTCACTTTGAGTTCCCCTTCATTCATCTCGGAGTACAAGCAGCTGAATCATGCACTAGAAGGCAGCTGAGCAAGTGGAAGATGATCGATAGTTATCTTGAGTTTTGGAAGCCAAGCCTCCCTAATTTTAAGGAAGCTGTTGGTAGCTTCAGATATATAAGTAGAGAGGCCTAGGGCCTCACTAGGGTCGACCTTTTTTTTTCTTGTGTAAACTCTGCTCAAATTTCGAGCTTACTATTTTATGAAAATTTTATGTAATCTTGCTATTTTTTGATAATGAAGATGGAATCCTTTTTGAGCTAGCACTGAGTTACCTCAGAGGGCTGAAGCTCTTAGCTTAGGGCCCAATCCAAGTAGCCAAGCTTCTCTTTACTTGTAATTGTATGCTTTACTTCAGTTTGTAGATTAGTTTGCTGTTAGATGTATTTCTCTTATGGTTAAGAATAGGTTGTTTTTGATGATTTAGTATCTTGCTTCCATTTGTGCTTTCTGTAGCAGGTTAAGTAGTGATTAGAGAAGATTCAAAAGGCCAGAAATAGTGACTTGTCCCCTCTTCCTCCCTTTGGGACCATGATTTGAGGCAAAGACTCTCTTGCTGTCCCAAAAACACAGATCTTCCTCATTCCTAGGACTTCTAGTTTTTACAGCTCTCTAGTAGGTTGATAGTCTAGTTTTTCTTTGCTAGGATGCACTCATTTCATTGGCTGCTTGATTTTCTTGGTTGACTGTTAGTTTCTATGCAACAGATCTCTTCCAGCAGTAGGCCAGCTTACCAATGATCACACCCTCCATTTGATCCATGCCCTATAGGTCTCCCAAAACTCACCTCAATTCTACCCTAGTTTCCTTCATTTTTCATAGAACTTCTTCCTCTCTCCTTGAGCAAACCCAATCATCTTTCTCTCTCTTGGTGATCCATAGTAGACCTTAGGTGCCCTAACACCTCATTTCAGCCTTCAGCCACATTTTCCACCCACTCTCACACCCTCAAAATAGCGAAAATTTCTCTCGGCCTCCTCCTGTAGGACTCTTGTAGTTTCCGTGTTTTCCTCCTGTAGTTTTCCTGTGTCCTCCTGTAGTTTTTCTTTTGAAGTCTAAGTGTGGGAAAAGCCTCTAGAAGGCCACCTAAGACCTCCTAGGACCCATACACACCATCCTACATCCTCCCAAGCTCCAAAACTTCCCTCTGATGCCACCTATTCGCTGCCACACTCGCACACAATAAATTAGATGCATGATAAATCCACATAAAAACACATAAAAATCCAAAAATATGTTTTTTTCTTATTTACTTCTAGAAATAGCATGGTTAGATGTTGTTTACTTCCTTGAGTACGTAATGCCATTTCTTTCATGGTTTTCATAGTGTTTTTGGCAGAAGTAGAATTAGCTTGTTAATTAGGGTTTACTAGGTTTTGCTTTACATTCCAGTCTTTCTCCTTTCCGTAGTTAGACTAACATCTGTAGAGTAATCTTTCTTTCCTTTCATCACACATAGAGCTTCTTCTGAAATCTATAGAATTTGGCTTGAGCTCCTATTTATGTCGTGCCGGTTTACCAAGTGACAACCTACAACGAGAACTAGTACTTGTGCATATAGCACTGATGCTTCCAAGTTTGTTACAAACTTCCGGGTTGATAAAAGTAAAGTTGGAAGCCCAGGAATTGCAACATTCTTGCTGCAATATTGGCGCTTACCAAGTTGAAGCATTGTTATGAGTAGTCTAAGTGCAAGTCTAAGATTAATTGGGATAAAAAAGGTAATGAGATGATTGAAGGAAAGTGGGCTAAGAATAGAGGAATACCTCAGGATGCAGGTGATAAGGAGAACATAACACCTTATAATAAGTTCAATGCAGTTGACAAAGGACATGGATTCCAGCCTAAGGAGAAGAATAAAGGTGATGACAAGAAGCCTTTGTAGTGCTGGAATTATGGTGGAGAGCATCATAGGAGAGATTTTCCATAACATTAGGTTGGAAAACCTTATAATTATAGTGCTCAGGAGGCACAAACAGTTATAGACATTGGTCATAATATTCCTTAAATTTATGTAGTAGTGGATAATAAGAAGGACGATCATCAGGCATCCATTATCGAGATGAAAGGAAAGCTTTATGATCGAGTTGATTCTATTTTTATTGATCCTGGATCTAAATATAGTTATATTAGTCCTGACCTAGTGGATACGTGTTGTTTTAGTAAATAAATGCATGCAGAATCTTGGTTGGTGCAGTTGGATACAAGGACCAAGAGAAGAGTTCTTCATTAGGTGAGATCTTGTGCATTTGAGCTTAATGGTATTCCTACATCAAAAAATCTAAATGTCCTTCCTTTGGGTTCATATAGTATTTTTTTGGGCATGGACTGACTATTCATTCATAGGACTAAGGTGGATTGCTATGACAAGGCTATTGAGTGCCTGGATGATGATGGGGAAAGAAGAATTTTGCAAGGAAAGAAGAAGCCTACATTAGTGAGAATGGTTACAACTATGCAAGAAAATCATAACCATAGGAAAGGATGCTTATTATTTGCAGCACACATCTTTAGTGACAAAGGGAAGGATGTTGAGGATGAGGAAGTTCTGAAGAAGTATAATTTTTTGCAATAGTTTTAGGATGTGTTTCCTACAAATATCCCAGAGTTACTACCTCATAGGGAAGTGGATTTATCTATTTCCTTACAAACAACATTGGTGCACTCCAAGGCAATAAAATTTCTCTTATGTATCCCTTGAGTTGATGCCAAGAGAAGCACCAACATCTAAAGCGCGTTATAGGATGAGCACTCTAGAGTTGGTGGAATTGAAGTTGCAGCTTAAGGAAATGCTCAACAAGGGATACATAAGGGAAAGTGTAATGCCTTGGAGTGGACCAATGTTGTTTGTAAGGAAGTTGGATGGTACTCCCAAATTGTGCATTGATCACAAGAAAAAGTATCCATTGTCGCAGATTGATGACTTGTTTGATCAGTTGAAGGGAGAAACATTTTTCTCAAAGATTTATTTGGGATAAAGATATCATCAGTTGCACATAAAAGAAGAGGACATCTACAAGACTACATTCCATATGAGGTATGGGAATTATGAGTTCGTAGTGGTTCCTTTTGGTTTTGCTAATTCTCCAAATACTTTCATGTGTTTGATGAACAAGTGTTGCATCCTTATCTTGACAAGTTTGTGATAGTGTTTATTGATGACATATTGATATATTCTAAGAATGAGGATTAACATGCAAAACACTTGGCAGTAGTGTTAAGATTGTTGAGAGAGCATCATTTGTATGCCAAGCTCAACAAGTGTAGTTTTCTTCAGACTGAAGTTCGTTACTTGGGACATGTTGTTTGTAAGGAAGGGATAAGAATGGAACCAGGAAATATTAAAGCTACCATGGAGTGGCCTACTCCTAGGAATTGGGATGAAGTTAGATCATTCATGAGACTAGTAGGTTACTAAAGGAGGTTCATCAAGAAATTTTCAAGAATCAGTCATCCTATTACATCCTTGCAAATAAAATGAAATAAGTTTGAATGGATTGAGGAGTGTGCAACTAGTTTTTAATAATTGAAGAATTTGCTTACAAACACTCCAATTTCGAAGATTGTAGATCCTGATAAATATTTCATGGTATGTATAGATGTTTACGGGGAAGGACTTGGTGGAGTCTTGATGCAGGAAGGAAAGGTGGTATGCTATGAGTGAAGGAATATGAATGAGAATGAGCGGAACTATGTGACTCATGACCTTGATTTGACAACTGTTAGTCATGCATTGAAGATGTGTAGACATTATCTTCTTGGTAGGAGGTTTGTTCTAATGAGTGATCACAACAAATTGAGGTACTTGTTTTAACAACCTAATTTGAATGCGAAGAAATCTAGATGGTTGATTACTCTCTGTGAGTTTGACTTTGAGATCAGGTACATCAAGGGAAAGGAGAATAGGGTTGTAGATGCTCTCAGTAGGAGAGTGCAAATGAATCACATTTAAACCTTGATTTCATATGGGACAAATTGCAGGAGTGGATCTTATATGCAGGGCAACATAATGACAGGTAACAACAACTGAAGCAAATATTCCAATAGCAGGGTGAAGGTGATAGGGATGAGGAGTATCACCTCACGATAGTTAGCTTGGTCAGATTTAGGAACATGATTTATGTGCCAGATAGTAGTGAGTTGAAGAAGCTTATCTTGAGGGAATTTCATGTCAAGCCATATTCAGGCCACTTGGGATACGAGGAGACATTGACAATAATCAAGAAGTTATATCATTGGATGAAGTTGAAGAAAGAGGTGGATGAGTTTGTTGTTATATTCTTGGACTGTTAGTAGGTGAAGGCAGAGTGTAAGAATGCAACTGGTTTGCTCCATCCGATTCTGATTCCCGAATGGAAATAGCAGGTCATTTACATGGAATTCATTACATGTTTTTGAAGGACATCAAAGAAAAATGATTCCATTATGGTTGTGGTTGATAGGTTGAGCAAGTTAGATCACTTAATTACAGTGAAGTATGATAATTTAGCCAATGAGGCAGGTCAAATATTCATCAGGGAGATAGTGAGGTTACATAGAGTTCCCAAGAAGATTATATCAGATAGAGATGCCAAGTTCACTTCCAGGTTTTGGAAGGAGTTGTTTGTAGGCTTTGGGACAGAGTTAGATTTCAACGTAACTTATCATCCACAGACAAATGAAAATATAGAGAGGGTTAACATGATTCTTGAGGACATGTTGAGCATGTATGTCATGCATCAACAAAGGAAGTGGGAAGAGTATCATCCACCGGTAGAGTTTGCATATAATAATGGGTATCAAACATAGTTGAGAACGAGTCCATTTGAGGCTCTTTATGGGTAAAGATGTAATACTCCTATCCGTTGGAGTGATCTAGTGAGCATGGTGCTGATTGGACTGAACATGTTGGCTGAGATGGAGCAGGAGATGTAATTTTTCAAAAGGAATTTAAATGTAGCACAAAACAATCAGAAGAGTTATGCATATAAACATAGAGCATTCAGGGAGTATTAGGTTGGGAATCATGTGCACTTGTGCATAAATCCCAATAGGAGTTCCTTGAGGATTGGGTCATGTTGGCTACGTGGGGCCTAACCCAAGTTTAGCAGTGAGTTTAGCCAAGCAAATCACAGTACTATTGGCCCTTTCGGCAACAGTCCACGAAGTGTGGACTAAGGTCTCACCCGAAGTAGTATGGGAGGGTGTTGGAACTAGGCTTCCACACCCTAGGGATGTCTTGATGAGGGTTTTGGAGGTTCATGATCCTAATCTACGCGCTGCACTGCTCCACGTAGCATTCTATTCTTCACAACCCGTGCACACGTGTGTGAATACCATATTATTTCGATCTGATCTTTACTATGCTATTATATTAGTGCTTAACTTATTTTGTGTGGGCCCAATATTATTATTACTTGTTCAATCTTTCATATTAGCGTGCGTACTCGAAAACAATATAAATGCATAAAGATAACCAGAACATAGAAACACAGATCTACAACTAGATGACCAATATTCTAAATCAATCTTATCTTTATTAATACTCAAGTTCAATTACAATCCCGACTTTGCCCTGCACACTTAGCTGCAAGGGTCTGAGCACTCAGCTGAGGACTCTACTAGGCCTTTGCACACTCAACTACAAAGCCTCTACCTACCACTATGACCCAATACACTTCAGGTTCACTTCTCTCTTTTCACCATGCCTTCACATCTATCTATTACTTGTCAAAACTCTAACTGACTTTACACTTAGAGCCTCACTCTATTTATACAATCCCATGGTCTGTGGACCATGGGTAGGCTAACACACTTTACATTAAATTACATTATCTTAGGGTGGACAACCCTAGACTCTCATGCTCCTCGCCCACATTTTGGGGGTCTTTGCATTACATTGACCAAAACTCAGGCTTTAAGCCCCAAAAGCCCTGCTATGGGGGGATCCGTTTCCCAATAGGCCGCCAACACAATCATCGTGACTCTTCTCGAGTCACTCTGTTGGTGCAACGATCTTCATGCGAAGTTCCTGTTACAGACCCGAGAGCCGAGTATCCTAATCTGGTGACATTGACAAGTATCCAGCATTAAACATAAGCTCACTATATGGTGTTTAACTAACCCAAATACAGTCCAATCGTCTAGATAGACCTCCAAGAACTTGTGGATGTATTCCTTGAATGCGGCCACCACTATGCGCGAAAATATCGCTTGAGTGTTCTTCAGTCCAAAGGGAATAACGGTGTATTGAAAACAAACCCATTCAGTTATGAAGGTTGTCTTGCTCCTATCTTCTGGCTATCTTGATCTGATGGTACCCTGAGAAGCCATCTGTGAATGAGTAAACTTCCTGACCGCCAACATTCTCCAATACTTCATCTGTGAACAGTGTCGGGAATGGATTGTGAACACAAACGTCGTTAAGCTTCTTGAGGTCCACGCATATTCTAATTTCGCCCTTCTGTTTTTTCTCCTATACCACCATAGGAATCACCCATTCAGATTCTTCCACTAGTTCAATAATTTCGGCTATGAGCATTTTTTCTAACTCATCATGGACCTTTTATTTATACTTTGGATTTAAATGGCAAGGTCCTTGCTTGACTAGCTTTGCATCTGGTTTCAGAGTGATCTTCATCATCCCTAAGTTGCCAATGATCCTCTTTAAGTCCGTGATTTTGGTCGAGAACAAATCTTGATATTCACAAAGTAACTCGGTGACCTTATCTATCGTAGCATCGTCCCAATAGTCCCCAAGTGTCGCGTACTTCGGCTTCGCGTTTGTGCCAATGTTTACCCTTTTTTTTTTTAGTTGTGCGTTGATGTCAGGATCCTGAATTGATGGTCCTCGAACTTCGCAACAACCTTCAGTTTCTGGAATATTATTATTTTGGGGGTTGTCATCATCCTCCTCTACTTGCACGTTATAACATTCTAGGGCACTGCTTAATTGGGTTGCCCATGCTAGTTGAAGTACTTGCAGTGGTTCCTGTGGTATTTTGAAGATGACGGCTTTTATTGGTTGCAGTGCGTTGTCAAAAGTATCCAACCATCGATCTTCAAATGTGAATGTTAACAAAAATCCCTCATGCAAGACATCCCATTTTCTCATACCATGTGGGAGTTCCGTCTCAGTATACCAATTCATGGGTACGACGTCCAGGGTATGGTAGAATAAATGTACCCATTCAGGCTGTTGTTCTTCCCCATAGGCCTTGGTCCATTTCGTGAGGTGCATGTGCGGGTCATCTCGTCCATTGTATTTATCTTCTATCCATAGTTACGGTTTCCCAAATCATAGGTGCATCATCCTTCTACATCTGCACCAGTTCTCGAATTTTCCTTGACGTGTTCCCCACCAGCGCGTAGGTGTTGCACGCAACACCCACTTCAATGCATCGAACCTATGTTGTTCTAGTACTGCACTTTCAAACTTGCTCAAGAATTCATCCACCATTTTCAATCCATCATATGTTGGCAGATCTCAGGCCTGGGTTGTTACGAAACATAGTGATCTAATCATCATGTTGCAATTTAGCGTTGTCATTTCGTTCAACTGATTGTGCCAGCGTTCATCTTCTTTGTCTGAATCTAAGGTGCAGGAACTTGTGCGCTCCCATGAGATCCTTCCATCTGCAGTCGGATTCACCCAATCCTAATCTCATGCAATTATCTTGTAAATATAGTCCAGCTTATCGTTGCTTCCATCGTTGCGCACTGGCTCAGTGTAGCATGCTCCTTCGGCTGGGTCTAGCGTAACTACTACGCGTAGGGACTTTTTCTCAAATATCATCTTCCGCTTCTTCAGGTTGATGAATCCATTCATATTAGTGGCCCAGTCTATTCCTAGCAATGTAGGATAAGGATTGTTGTCATCGACAATCTCTATTACTTCAAAGTTCATTTGTGTGCTCGCGCCTTCGATATCAACTATTACCCCTTTCAACCTCCCCATGGGAAAAATATTCTATTGGTTCACCATTCATAATTGAATAGGGGACCACTGTAATACGGGCCTGCCCATATGTTCCCATGTCTACTTCGGTAATACATTCACGTTTGAACCTAGGTCTAGGATTACCTGATCCACTTCATACTCTCCAATTTGCACTATCAATATCATCTCCCTCCCGGTGCGCAATGCATGCTTTCCCAGTTTCCAGATTATGTGCGGTTCCCCTGACCCTGTGCACCTAGTGATCAACTCCTGTAGTCCCTTAACTGCCTTGTTGTCTCGCAGCAGCTTCATGCACAACTCCAAAAAGGTAGTAAGCATAGAAGGATCCATACTTGGCTCTGGTTGATCCTTACTACCTGAAGTGGAGGCCTCTATGAAGCTCTTATTAGCTTCCATGAACGTCTCCTTTGTGCATTCTAAGTCAAACTCAGGTTCCTTTGTAGGAGCCTTGCGAACCCATGTATCTTCCTCGGGCTGCTTCCCCTTATCTTCCCCTGTGGTCATTGTTATAGACATTTTTGGGCACTTCAACCCCAATCATAAATGTTCATAAACTGAGGGCTCCTAAGTCCCTAAAAGTGTTGCTTCACTACCTAAAGGAACAAGGTCAGCTGATTACATCATCTCCCAGAAGTTCTCAACTAGAAACTGTCATAAATGGTCAAAACTGGACCATACTGAAAACCCAGTGCAAGGGTCGATGCAATCATCTTCCCAGTGTACAAGGTGCGATCATACTGAATGGCTCCTCTTAGGGGCGATGGTCCGGGAATGAAAAATGGCAGGACAAATTGCGAGGTGGAAGATCATGAAATCTTCCAGGAGCTTCCCCTCTGACACTTGCCTCTCTGTTTTCGACCAGGGATGAGTAAGAGATCATCATTCTCCAAGTGGAAGCAGGAACTATCAGAGAGAGGACACTAATCAGGACCCCAGAAGATGACTCACCTCCCTACAATCATCTATATATGGATCCCTCATCACAGAGATCCAGAGGCTGGAATCTTATATCTTGTAGAGAAGTGTTGTTGGTTTTCTGGTGTATATTCATAGTGTTGGGTGATCTAAGATTTACTTGAGGTGAAGAAGTGCTTTCTTTTTGGAGGATGATGCTGGGTTAGAACATATGGTTGTAATCCTCTTGCTACTTTTGATCTTAATAAAGCTATTCAAGTTTTCCTCCATATTCTTGTATGTTTCTTTATATATGCATTTGTATGGTTAACACACATCTGGTCCTGTGTTATTTATGAATATAGATCTTTGTTCTTTGATAGTTTTATGTTGCTATGATTCCACAGGTGCTCTTTGAAGTTGGGCAGATGAAGAAGAAGTGGCAAAGATCTATCAGGAAGGAGAGGAATCAAACAAGGGAACTAAGCACAAGACTAAGGTTGATCCCCTTTGTTCCACTCTTATCTATTCTCATAAAGGAAAGCGAAAGTAGAATTTACTTGTTTGTTTCTAAGATAGCTACCAGTCTTAGTGGGAATAACAGCATCTGAGCGGACACTATTCTTGGTAACAAAATGGCGACTCCACTGGGGAGTGACTAGATTGTTTGCTAGCCTATCTTTGTTTCTTTTATAAAACTACAGACAGAGCCTGAAGCCAAGCCAGCTAGCCTTCAAACTGCATTTTTTATACAAATGAAAAGTAGATCAATGTTGCTTCAGTCTATCTCCGGGTTTTGTTTATGAATTAAACAATCGATCTACAAATAGTCTAATTGCCCTAGGTGGTGGCTCTAGTAACCTCCTTAGATCAACCCTTGTGATTTACATATACTGAACATCACTTACTTGGCCTAAATTCCTGAACTGAACTGCACATTGTGAGTAAAAACACGTTCAAAGTCTCACACTGGTACCATTGCTCCCTGCCTTCAAGGCAATCTGTATGCATCGCACTTCCCGAGTGCAGTAGGTGCGCTACATACTGGTTTCATTGTGTAACAGGTGCGATGATGAGGGAAGGTTAACTTTACCTTCATACTTTGGTTTTTCCTCACTACTTTCAGTCCTATTCAGGAGTTTTGTTGTCTATGGTTAGTGTATCTCTGTGAAAACCCCCTTCTCTTACATTATTCCGCCTCCATAGTGCAAAGAACTGTAAGTGTTTTTATGTATTGTGCGCCATTTTCAGTTCTCTTTTGCAAAGAAGTAGCATAGTCGAACTGTCGTTTCTAAATATGAAAGTGTCATAGTTTTCGTTTTCAGTTATAGAAGAGAATCCCATTGTTCTTGATAGTCGATTATATAGTTACTATTGCATATGATTTGAATTAGTAGTTTTTAAAGTTTCGAAAAGCAACTTTCATTTAGAAATTGCAAAGTGTCTCTCCTACCTTCATTTCATTTTGAAAAGAAATTTGTTGAGTACTGTCGCTTTGAAAATAATTTATATTTGCACTTAGCTTTCTTATCATCATTCATACATTAAGAAGGCTAAAAAAAAATACATGCACGTGCATTTGCATTTAGACTGCTTGGTTTGATTTAGGACGGTGCATTTAGCGTGTGCTCTGTGCTCTTTGCAGAAAGATTCTTAACTTTCTTTCCTTAGTAGCTAGGATTTGCATTTCCAAAATAAGATTAAACGTTTGTTTATCATCTTAGACTGCATTTTAGGAATTGTATACACATCAAGTGGTGAACCTGAAAGGCAAATTTTTAAACAAGATCAACTTAAAATAAATTTAATGAATCTAACAACGCTTTGGAACCTAACGCACAACATCTAGAGGTCTAGGCTAGAGATGTATTCCGACGTCGTAAAACCTGGTAACTGTTGTTTTCATTGTTGGCTGGGTGATTCCTCCACTCTGAGACGGCAAGTGCCAGTACGGACTTGTGCTCCCACGTACCATCGAGTATATTTTTGGAGACCACAATAGGCTGCATCCTTTATCCTTAGGAAGCCATGTCTGCCGCCCCATCGATCACAATGCACTAAACACAATATTCGGGAAGATTGACTGCCGTACCATAAAAAGTATTCTGCAGTTTTCCGATTGGTTTAGTAATCCCCTCTGCTTAGATCTCTAGAGAAGTCCATTTTTCTCCTTTTCAGACTCCTTAAAGGACAAGGTCCTCTGAGCACTTGTCACTTCAGGCTCACTAAAAATCGAAGGCGACTAGAGTAATCTTTTGCTTTTTCTCGACTCTTTAAAATTGAAAAAACAAGTTGTGTCAAAGCATCTAAAATTAATTTTAATCAGAATAACATCACAAATTCCCTCGTTGGTCTTTAGGTTGAGAAAATGGAGTCTACCAACCAAGGATTTCCCCTTGGAGGAAATCCTAGTCCCTTCTCCTCTTGGGAGATGTTGGTGCACCCCATATGGCCACTTTGTCACTTCCAGGGTTTGACGATTGGTCTTCCTGTCTGGCTCTTCTCTACCTCTGTCATTCAGTCCCATAATCCAAACAATTTAGTCATCAATAGATGATACCAGAGTCGCTCCAATCTCTCGTCTGACTCCCTCTCCCTCCTTCCTCTTCGCTGATAAAGCTGATAAAGCTAAAAATCAAGTAACTAAGAAGAAGAAGAAGCAGAAAGAGAAAAAGGAAAAGAAGAAAAAGGAACCAAAATTGAAAGGGGGCAACCAAGCATCATCTAACGAAAATCCTCACACCACACCATCTAAACCTAAATCTCCTTGTGTCATTTGCAATGGAGACCATTATCACCGAGATTGTCCCTGCATCCCGCGGATCTTAAGGGACTGGTCTCCTCGTTTGCACAATCCGGTGTCGTCAACCTCTGATGATCATGTTGAATGCACACCATCAACCAATGAAAGTGAAGCACTTGGATAGAAAAGGAATCCCAGATTTCCTTGTAAATTGTGTGAAGGCAGTCACGCCATCCACCGTTGTCCCTTCCTTGATGAAGCTAAAAGAGTTTTGGATGACCGTTCTGCTTCACTGCTACGGCTCCCTCCTGGATATAAAAAACTCTTATCAAGTCCACCACTGGTTGAAAACCTGGCTGGCCCATCATTGTAGTTAGCTGAAGCATCTATCATTGAAAATGAACCCTCTGAATCCATACCAGATGAAAGTCAAAAGGTCGAGACAGCCGTTGACCCGGTCTTGCCTTCAGAGTGTTCATCTTCGATCGATACTGTCATTGAAGAGAAAGAGAACAACACCATTCAAATTCTTTTCATAAACACAGACTCCGATGAACTTGGGGGTAGTCCACTCGTTCCTTTATCGCAGGAAGGAATTTCATCAGATTCCTACCCGACCATCTATTCGGTCCCACCACCAAGCAACCTAGTTGTTTCCTTCGACTGGAATCTACTGGGCAAACCTCGTTTACCAGCTAGTGTACCATTCAGAATCATTATACAAGCTTATAGGATGGTCATGGCTGGTACCATCATCGATGAAGGGGCTTCTATGAGTATCCTTTCCTCAACTGCTTGGAAAGCGCTTGGTTCGCCATCGCTTTTGCTTGAAATGAGAAAATCTGACAGGCTTTGACAAAGGAACCAGTCGACCATTAGGGATCCTTCCAAATGTGCCCATTACTTTGAGAAGGAAAACTGTTCACATGAACGTGATGGTAGTTCAAGGACCCTTGGATTATAATCTACTCCTTGGACGCGACTACATTTATTGCAGGGGAGCCATCGTCTCCTCACTCTTTAGAGTAATGTGTTTTCCGCACAAAGGCAGAATGGTCAAGCTCGTAGACCAAATGCCATTCCCCAGTTCACACATCGCAAATAGTCAAATGCCATCCCTAAATGGTCTCTTCACGCAAATAATGTCTCATCGATCTCCAGTCCGTCCACCTGATGAGCGCGAGTGATTCAGGAGGATGTGAATGAAACCCAGGGGGCATGCACCCTGGTCTATTTCGGCAGGAAAACCTTGGGTATAGAGTAGGTTTCCACGGGGGATATATGACTAGTCTGACACACCCGTCCTCACCAGAAAATGGGATTAGGCTGGAATATGATACCTTCATTAAAGTTATGTGAGTGGCATGCGTCTGCACCACTCACCTTTGTCTATTTCGGTAAACATCGCCAAGGAAGCATTATGTCTTCTACGCGGGGGAATTTCATGGTAACCTGGGAATTTTTTCGCTATACCTGGGGGCATGCAAACCTTTCCGCATGCAAGTGAAGAGCGACTATTTATTTTCTAAATTTGTAGGACCTCTAACCCTTTAAACCCGTAAGGCTGGTCGTTTCCTAGTTTGCATAAAGAAAGGATCCGGGGAAAAGCTTCAAAAGGTGCAAGCCCCTTCAAAATGGCATCTTGAATGAGACATCTTTATCATACAACTGGCAAGCAGTGTTACCGCAGGGTTCAAGCTCGCTAAAAAATAAACCCCCCACGAGCAGTTTTAGCACATAGTTCAAGCTCGTTAAAAAATAGACATAAGTCATGAGCAAATGTTTCCCCCAGAGTTTAAGCTCATTAAAAAATGAACCAGTAAATAACCATTGTGAATACCTTATCGCCAGCTTTTGAGCCTTGGTCGTGTTCTCACCATCACCTCCACTCTCTTTTTAGCCGATCATTCACCTCCATTTGATTGTTTACCCTTTCAAGTAACATCTGCGAAGAGTGATTCTATTAGCCATCCTTGTGACACTGTCGTAATTGGAAAATTCCAAACCTTACCTGGAATCAGCTACTACCCAAAATCATCACTCGTTCCTCGAAAACAAGTCTCCTTTAAGCTCTTTTCAACTGACTCGTAAAATATGAAAAGATTGTTGAGCGATTGGCCTCTCCAACTCGTTAAAGTCATTGGAAGTGTTATCCCTCCTCTAGATTTTAATCTTTTTGGACCTGAGGGATTATTACACAAAAAGATCGAGCGCTTGTTTTATTCGGCTCGTTAAAACTATCAAAAATTCATCCCTTTCGTATTGTTTTACGCTTTTTTGGACTTAAGGGATTATATGATGAAAAAGAATCTTTGGAGTCTCCTTTCCGTCCCTTTCAGACACTCTAAAATTGAAAAGGATCGAGTTATCTTGTCGCTAAACTCGTTAAAACTGAATAGTGACAAACTCGTCCAAATGGATGAGAACGAGTTTCACTGTTGCTAGGCTCGCTAAAATATAGCGACAGGTTTGCCTGAAGGGCGGATTATAGAAAAAGCATATGTTATCCTCCTCAAGCTTGACAAAAATAAAGAGGTACTAGTCAGCAATGACTAGGGAAAATTGGGAAGAAAACTTGAAGAAAATTTATTGGTAGCAAGTTGCTCTTGAACATGACACTTTCCTTCCGCATCCAGGCCGAGTTGGGTTGTTCCGTTCACTAGTCATTACCATTGGTCCATCACACCATCCATCTTTGGGGTTAACGCTACCATTCCATCGTCATTGTTGCCGATATGTTCAAGAGAAGTCATTTAGACAATTCGCCTGTGTCTCACCCACTGCAATACATTCATGCTCCATTCCCTCATGACTGCCACCCTGAACCCTATATTGTCAGATTGTTTTCACCTCCAAAATCATTTACTTCGTTCTGTGTCGTTGATGCGGGATTCATTAAGGCCCTCCTGCGACGGGTCACTTCTTGTCGACATCAGCTCACTATCTAAGAAGTTGACTTAGGAACAACCCTTTCAGTACTTTGAAGCTTGCATGCCTCAATGGCAAGTTTCTCACTTTTGGTGACAGGTTTACATTAATGGCCTTCGACCGAGAGATTTTGCGTGGTGTTCGAAGCCAAGTCCCTTTTCACACCACGTGAATTGTACTGTAGGTCCTTGAGGGTCATTGTCATTATTGGTGATTCCTCTCGCGCCTGTTAACATCTTACATCATTGGTTGGTAATCAGGTGATGTCTTTCCATGTTCGACTCCAGAACAATTTTCACATGGATCGACTTGTACTCCGAGTGAAGATTGAATGAGTTTTGAAGACCCCGGATCTAGTTTCATCCATCTGGGTTGTGATATATTTAGGAATATAAAGACATCAAATGTACATCATTATCAAACAGATAATCATCCAAATCAAAGGATGATGAGTTCGAATCATCAGTCTGCCACACAGACGGTTGTCTGTCCTATGTACATGAAAATGAATTTATAAAGCTAAGCATGGGAATGCTCGCCTCAGCTAGATCATGAAAATATGTTGTCGAGATAATGTATTGTATTGTATCTTATTACAGGTCACCTCCCAGCTCGAAAAAACTTTGGATCCTCGTGGTAAAGCATTTCACCCAACATCAAGAAGATTAACGACCTCATGCTTTAGGGGGCAACTGTTATAGACATTTTTGGGCACTTCAACCCCAATCATAAATGTCCATAAACTGAGGGCTCCTAAGTCCCTAAAAGTTTTGCTTCACTGTGTAAAGGAACAAGGTTAGCTGATTACATCATCTCCCAGAAGTTCTCCACTAGAAACTGCTCATAAATGGTCAAAACTGGACCATACTGAAAACCCAGTGCAAAGGGTGCGATACATATCACCTTCCCAGTGTACAAGGTGAGATGCATACTGAATGGCTCCTCTGTAGGGTGTGATGGTCGGGAATGGACAAATGGCAGGGAAAAATTGCGAGGTGGAAGATCATGGAATCTTCCAGAAGTTTCCCCTCTGACACTTGCCTCTCCGTTTTCGACCAGGGATGAGTAAGAGATCATCATTCTCCAAGTGGAATCAGGAACTATCAGAGAGAGGACACTAATCAAGACCCCAGAAGATGACTCACCTCCCTACAATAATCTATATATGGATCCCTCATCACAGAGATCCAGAGGCTGGAATCTTGTATCTTGTAGAGAAGTGTTGTTGGTTTTCTGGTGTATATTCATAGTGTTGGGTGATCTAAGCTTTACTTGAGGTGAAGAAGGGCTTTCTTGCTAGAGGATGATGCTGGGTTAGAACATATGGTTGTAATTCTCTTGCTACTTTTGATCTTAATAAATCTATTCAAGTTTTCCTCCATATTCTTGTATGTTTCTTTATATATGCATTTGTATGGTTAACACACATCCGGTCCTGTGTTATTTATGAATATAGATCTTTGTTCTTCGATATTAGTATGTTGTTGTGATTCCACAGGTGCTCTTTGAAGCTGGGCAGATGAAGAAGAAGCAGCAAAACTCTATCAGGAAGGAGAGGAATCAAACAAAGGAACTAAGCGCAAGACTAAGGTTGGTCCCCTTTGTCTCGTGCATCTATGCGATCAACATAGGACAATCTACTGCTTCATGATCGAACTGAGCACCATATGAACATAATATATTCTCGTTGGGTTGGTACAATCATGGGCTTAGTGCCCTAGTCCTCCACAATTGTAACAAATTAACTATTCCTGGCCCCTTCCTGGTCCCATTCCTCCTTGTCCTCGACCTCGCCCCTGAAATCTAGTGCGCGCCATCCCCGTAGCAGGTTGAGGGCTCACGTTTCTTCCTACATCCTATATGCTGGGGTCCTGTCCATCATTAACTTGTAACTGCGACAAGTGCGCTTGTCGTGGCCGAACGACCTGTAGAAATTACAAAACAATTGTTGGGGAGTCTGTGTATACTTCTAAAACAAATGAAAATTATCCATCATATGTTTTCCTCCTATTCGACAGATCGTGCACCATAATGTGGGTGTCACACTTGGCCCTGCCTGTTCCTTTGGTCTCAACGACATTGCCTCCCCTCCTGCCAAGTAGTTCGTGAAAACTTGATAGTGGTCCTTGTCATGGCCCTAGCCTTTGAATTTTACGCATCATACTTCCTCGCACACCTCTGGCCTCGGTGCCCTATCCTACTTCAAGCTCTGCATTTTCAGGGATAGATTTTGTAGTTACGCATGGATTTGTTGAAATCCTAGCCTCAGATCTTGTATCAGTGTCTCATGTAACCTCATCGCCATTTCCAACGCTTTGGCATGGGTAGAAAGTTTTTGTTGTGATAGTGTCGTCCTCAGGTGTGGTGTCAGAGATGTCATGAACCATGTGTGATGTTGTGCATCTGTGAGCGTCATATTAGCCTCATAGATTGTACTCTTCAATCACTGATCTAGATCCCAGGGGGTCTCACCTGGAAGCATCACGATCTCTTTAAACCCAATGATTGATTGTGTCTATGATTTCAGCCAGCTAAATTCCCTGTTCAACACATTTTGGATCTCTGTTATCCTTGCATTTGGGTAGTCATTAGAGTGCTTGATATACCATGTCAATGCGAGATCCTGCAGCGCACTCACCAATGTAGCCTTCTTAATGTTGTCGTCTGTGACCCCTTGCGCTTCCCACACTGCTCTTACCATGAACCAAAACTGGTCCGGATCCTCATTCCCTACTACTCTTAATATAGGTAGCTTGATCACGCTCGCCATGCTGAACTATGGGGTTGGTGGAGGTGGAGTGGGTGGAGATGGAGGTGAAGGAGGTGAAGCGAGTGGTGGCATGGGTGGAGGTTGTAACTGTGCAATGTGCAGCCTTATCAAACTGATCGCAGTTCTCAGAGAGACCCGAGCAAGCTCTTTCTCGCTCTTCCGCAAAGGTGAAATTAAGGGATTGTTTCCTAATTCCCCGCTACCTTTATAGATCTTTCTGCTCCGTGTCATTCCAAACATTAATGTATTCGCATAACCCACTTTTCATATAACAACATCTTAATCCAGGTATTCAAAGATTTAATGTACTTACCTCGCGGTCCCTTGAGAAATCATCATTTTGCTTTGCTGTAGCTCACGATCGTGTCTATCGCAAACTTAGTGATAAATCCCCCTATTATCCGGTCAAGCCAATAGTCCACAACTCACGCAATCTTGTCTTTTGATGCCTCTAGTCTATGCTTTAATTCTGGAGTCCACACTATCGGTTGGTTGAGCTTACACCTTCCCTAGCTATCGGCTAACCTCGCTATCCACTCATATAGTTCAAAAGGAAAGGATGCAAAGAAGATCTTGTGGATTTTTGTATACACATAGCGATCCAGCCACCTTTTCTCGGAGACTTGCGGAGTTCTGTTTCCCTGGGTCGCGAACTCGTGAATCTTCTTGTCCAACCACTCTTCAATTTCCTTCTTTGTTGGGTTCCAGTGGCACGACATCAGACATCCCTTAGGCAGATACCAGTCCTGATAATGGAACCATTTGTTGGCAACGTGGGGCATGACCCAGGTTCAGCTGTGAGTTTAGCCAAGCAAATTTTGATACTTCTGACCCTTTCAGAAATAGACTACAGAGCATGAGCTGAGGTCTCACCCGAAGTAGTATGGGAGGGTGCTGAAAGCATGTTTCTGCACCCTATGGATGTCTTGATGAGGGTTCTGAAGGTTCCCGATCCTAATCTGCACACTGCGCTACTCTGCACAACGTTCTATTCTTTGCAACCTGTGCGCACGTGTGTGAATACTGTATTATTTCGATCTAATCCTTACTATGCTATTATATTAGTGCTTAACTTAGTTTGTGTAGGCCCAATATTATTATTACTTGTTCAATCTTTCAGATTAGCACGCGAACTCGAAAACAATATAAAAGCATAAAGATAACCAGAACATAGAAATATAGATCTACAACCAGACGCAAAATATTCTGAATCAATATTATCTTTATTAATACTCAAGTTTAGTTATAGAACTGACTCTACCCTGTGCACTCATCTACAGGGGTCTGCGCACTCAGCTGCAGACTCTACTAGGCCTCTGCGCACTCAGCTGTAGAGCCTCTACCTACCACTACGACCCAATACACTTCAGGTTCAGTTCTCTTTGACTGACTTTACACTTAGAGCCTCGCTCTATTTATACAATCCCATGGTCCGCGAACCATGGGTAGGCCGACACACTTTACATTAAATTAAATTATCTTAGGGTGGACAACCCTAGATTCTCACGCTCCGTGCCCACATTTTGCGGGGTATTTGCATTACATTGACCAAAACTCAGGCTTTAAGCCCCAAAAGCCTTGCTATGGGGGGATCCGCTGCCCAATAGGTCATGTGCCAAGTTGGCACTTCAATATTGTGGGCCTTTTGAGATCCTTGAGAAGATTGGACTAGTGGCCTACAAACTTGAACTTCCATCAAAGATGAACTCCATGAGGTTTTCCATGTTTCATTGCTTAAGATATATGTCTAGGTTGTTGATCATGTGATTGATTGGTCTGTATTGAAGATGGAACCAGAGAGAGAGAGAGAGTTCCAGCCATAACCTCAATGCATATTCCAGTGGAAAATAATCATGCTTCAGAACTGAGCAATAGAGAAGGTTAAATTGCAGTGTAAGCACTTTGGGCCTAATGAAGCTACATGGGAGATGACTGACTAGATGCAAGAATTGTACCCTTCCTTATTTGCTGGTTGAGAAATTGTGTTGGTACATGTGTTTTGATATATGTATTTTTGTTATATATAATATGCATATGTGTATTATAAACACTGCAATGAGATGTGTTATGAAGCTCCAATAAGCTACCATTATGGTGTTCATGTTTTTAGCATTTTGGTATGGTGTAAATGATTCATTGAGCTATGTTATAAAGCTACATGGGTATCATGTTTTACTAGTTATCAGCATCATTGAACATCAAGGAAGGTGTTCCCCTAAGGGGGAGGGGTTTGTAAAAACCTTGGTTGATTTTCCATGTAAATAAAATAAAACCAAGGTCATGGGACACATATTCCAAGCTGAATGTTGGGAAAACATTATAGTGGGCATCACTTGTGGATTAATAATGGCTATGAAAATTGGAAAAGGCACTTGTAAAGGAAAAGAGGCAATAAATGACATTTAATTATGAAAATAAATGAAAATAGGAGAAAAGGAAGGTGAAGAGACACAAATTTGCATGCAAGGAAATTTAGAGGAAAAATGGAGGAAAATGAAGAAAATAGAGGCATCAATGATAAAAAGCCTTTAATAAAACAAGTGCTAGCTTTTTGACAACTTTTGGATTAGTGTTAGCTTTTTGAAATTTTTTTGGTGGAGCTCTAGTTCATTCTCTCACACTCTTATTCTATCATACTCTTTCACACTTAGAGCATTCTTGGAGCATGCTTGAAGTACTCTAGTATTCACTTGGAATTGGGGGAATCAAGCAAAGGACATGTAATGAATGGGGGGGCAGCAGAAGCAAAGGTTGGATCAACAACTACAACAGGGATACTTTGCAGATAATAGGTTGCATGTGTGATTTGCTTGCTGATTTTTGGATGCATGGTATATGCATGTGGTTCATTGGTTATGTGCTATCATTGGTATGGAGATTTTCATGGATTTACAGTGCTTTCATCCTTCCTTTTCCATTTCCTAGATAATCATGGTGTTGTGGGTTTCCCACTTGCTTTTCTGATTGATTCTTAGGTTCCCTATGGCTGTGGCTTGGAACAAATGCTCTAGAGACCTGAAATAGATTGGTTTGAGTTACTAGTTCATGGAGCCTATAGGTTGGGACAAACACTGTGGAGCCTTGTGGGTTGTGTTATAATTAGGGGATTTTTGAGGTCTAAAATGGGCATCCAAAGAGAAATGTACAACCAAAATAAACTTTATAAGAACCAATAGGATTCAAGATGATGATGCCAACCATGGGGGATGATTCACCATTTTTGGAGTGAAAAGGTAAAAATAATAAAAAATAAAACTACTTTTTCAACTCATATTTTCAACTTATCTCCTTAAGGTTTTACTCAAATTTCAAGCAAGAGTACTCATTAGATGCAATATTTAATTCCTCATCAATGATCCAAGTCCATTTGGACACTAAACCTAGGCTAACCAATCTGCTCAGTAGTTGTGCCTTAGTCCATCAAGGACACAACACATTGAGACTCTTGTCGAGTTGTTCACAGCTCCACTTTTGAACAAATCTCAATCTGCCCACTACTACTCTGCAGCTACTTAGGGACTTCAACCCACTATGGTCTTCGTGTACTACTCCAGTGAAGACCAACATAGGGAATGGAGGGTTTCTACCTATCACTGCAAGATGTCCATCTCCCAGAATGAACACAGGTTAGGACGACTTCCCATCATCTATTGTAGAAGTCCTTCTCCACGCACAAGTCTCAGGTTGCTCCTCTGGTTTTTTTTTTCTTTTTTTCTTTTTTTCTTTTTTTTTCTTCAGTTGAATAGTAAAAATTAACTCTCGGTCAAAAATTTGACCATTTAAATTAATAACAACCTATCAATGAAAATTTTGCAAGAGGGAAAAATTCTTACCACTATGTTTTTTAGCCGAAAACATTTTATCGGTTGAAAAACAGTTTATATATATCTATTTTATGAGACTATTGCAAAGTTTTGGTAGTGTGGTTCCATCCACATGTTTTGACAGTGTTGTGTCCGCCCCTATGTTTGGTAGTGTTGTTTCATCTGTGTGGTTTGGAAGTGTTGTGTTTGGCCGCATGTTTTGGCACTATTGTGTTCATCTGCGTGTTTTGGCACTGTGGTGTGGAATTTAGATAAGAGATTCTCTCCATTTTTCTGAAATTATATTCTATTTTTCTAAAATTTCGTAAATGATGAGAACTCCATATTTGTGATGTTTTTTTGGTTTTTGCAAGTTGGGTGTTGTTACACACCATTTTTCCGGTGATATCCCTAGGAGAAAATAATTCTCTAAGATGGTCTTCAATTGGAAGCCAACAACCCCTTGCAAGCACCAACTAGCTCGTTGTGCCATTTCTCCGCCACCTGAGCAACCATGTGGTCCCTCATTCATATGTCATGATCATATGTTTGAAGGTGGACCTCCTGAACCTAAAGGTATGCCTTGTCATTTGGTAATTGAGTGTTGCAGTTTGCTTTTCATGGATACTTATGGGCATGGATTAATGGGGGGATTCGATGGAAAGAGTGGGCTAGTTCTATGTTCTTGTCCCCTAGATCTATTTTGGATGTTAACCTTGGATCGTAGTCCCGTGGGATATATTTTATTGACCTTTTGGATATAGGGATGGTACAACATGGGAAACCCTCATTTTGGTTGTGTGGTCACTCTCCCTTAACACATATCACTCCCCTTCAATTCATTATAACCTCATTCATCATTTTCCCTACCTAGTTCCACATTCCTCTACTCGATCCACATAGGGTTAGCCTTCCCCCACCCCTTTCCCACACCTTGGTTCAGGCCTGGAATGATGCCCCAAAGGTTGATGAAGTTGAAAAGAAAAGTAAAAAGCATAATTGGTCACATTCAATAGGAAAATGTACCACTAAATGAAAAATATGGCTAGGACAAACACATTTAGCATGTGGGAAAAATCCAATACATGTGCTCCACCCCATTTTCATGGTCATCACCCTCATTCCTATAGGCCCTAGATGAGCCTCCTTTATCATTCAGGAACCCATGATTGTCTGAACCCCTAATGGGTAATGAATTGCCCTACCTTAAAGGGGATATCCACTGCTACACCTTACACATCATGCTCCTATCCCTTGAGCCCTAAACAGTTAATCATAAAAATCATAAAAGGAAAAAGGAATATAAATAAGGGTACAAAAATCGATGCCAAGGAACCTCATGCACCATGATTTCTCCATACTATACATTATGTACCCAAGTGTAGGCTTCCCTATTATTAGCTACCCTTTTACCCCAACATGTGGCCGAGGGTTGTCCCTTTCATTCATTACTCCATTCATCTATTCATCACTTATCACCACACTATGAAGGATGTACCTTAGATGTACTATCCCCTTTTAAGGTAGAAACCACCTAATAGGATACTTGGTTGAGCCCATTTGGAACTTGGAGACATTAGCGCATACCAAAACCCATTATGGAAGGGCATGCCATTATAAAGTGCCCACCTATTTTTTATGGTTTGTAAGCTCTTAAACTCAATTTCAGTTGATGAATTTTTGTACTAGAAGGCCAGGGGATGTGTTGGATCTTATGCATGATTGCAGATGGTCTCCATTTTTGGTTTGGTCTCCCTATATGAGGTACTAACCCTCCATAGGGATACATTAGCACATGTAGGGCATATGTAGAGAGCCATGGGCCTCCATAGTGTTAGGAAACACTCCATAGACCCCTAGAAATGTTTGGATATTACTCAAGATTCACCTATTGGATGAGGAAGATGCACCTAGTTCACCATGCCTAGCTATCCCCATGGTTGTACCATGCACTTGGCAGATGACCCATGACTTGTATGTTGATGTTGCATCACTTATGCCATCATCTAAGACCTTACATATGGTCTGAAGGCATCTTTGATCTACTTGGAGACCCATGAGGTTACTTGTGTGCCCTCACACCCATTGGGAGCAACATAACTTTATTATTTGGAGAACAAGTGGCTAACCTCTTTTCCACTACTTTTGAGAGTCCTATTCATCATTATGGAACTTTTGGAATTCATCAAGATTCTTAGAAGGCTCAACAACATGTATTATTGATCATTCGACTTCTTGAGAAGCTTATTCTTTTGTTTATGAGCTAGTTTGGTGGGCTTATCACCAAAAGTTAGTTGTTTTGCACATTAATTTATCTTAGATACTAATGTAGGCCCAAGAAGCTAAATCCAACTCATTAGAAGTGTATAAATAGAAGTGATGAGGATTCACTTTAGCATCATCACTTCAATTTGGAACTTGTATCTCTTTATATATTTTTTCTATCCTTCTTGGAGGACGAATTTTTAGAGCATATAATGAATTTTGATGTTTGGATAAACTTCATATGCCTTGGAGCTTCCTGATGGAAAGTTTTTAGATGGTTGGATATATTCCTATACATGTAAGTACATTTTAATTCTATTCTTTCTTTCTAATTTTGTCTCATACATTGTTGTTGGGATTTCGCTATACTAGGTCTTATTTGTTGCATCTCTTATGCGAAGTTGCAAAAAATTCATCTTGATAAGCCATTTTTTTTCCCATGGAAAATTTGTAATTTTATTCATATTGAGTAAAATTACATGTTGTAGATGCTGAAACAGCATATACTTTATCAAAACTTTTCCTGCTGGAAATAGGATCTAAAATAATTTATAATATATCTATGCTTTCCTACCTTTCTTTTTTTCCACTTTTTGCCAACCGTCATTGTTGGGCATGGTTGTTACAATAGACATTTGTGCTTCATTTATGGCAACTAGGATTTCTTTTTTCAGAATCTGAGCTTTATGTAGAGTGTGCTCACTTGCTCCCTCCAATTTCTAGCCTAGGGATGCGTTTGTCACTTTGCTGTTGTGGATTGGTTATCTTTAAAACTATTGTAGATTCAATCTGATTTTCATCATTCTATGGGTTGTGTGGAATGATTTTTCACTGAGTTCTGAACTTTTTCCTATATATTCTACTTCTTGAAATATGTTGGTAGTTTTTGTGTTTTTTTCCTCTTCTATGTCATCTACCCATGTGGCTGAAAACTTCCATCCTTTTGGCTTTGGTGGCTGTCTTCTTGTCCTATCTTTTTTTTTTTTGTGGGCACGCACTTTGTAGATGACTAGTTTGACGACATATGCGGCATCTAAAGGCAATGTTTTCATAATCAAGTGGTTGGGCCTGTTAACACCCAGGTTGTTCCCTATGACTCCCAAGGGAATACGACCGGGGTAACCACTAACCAATCTTTGGATTATAGCTCCTAGCCTAGGTGTAATCAGAGAGGGCTCTCTCTATAAGGTTTGTCTCTGTTCTGTGGTGATATTAGGCTAGTTATGACGTAAATGTTTTTTGTTTATGTTTGGTTGGAAGGATGTCTTTCTGTAATTAAAGTGGAGTTCTGCAGAGAAAGTTAATCCATTGGGAAATGGAGTCTGTGGCTATTGGTTTCTTGAAATCTTGAGTTTGAACAGCTGAAATTACAGGGCCATTTAGATACTTCATGAAACAAACTTGAAATTGTGATGATGGAGTGTAAACAACCAGTGAAAAGCAATTAAGAATTTTCCACTAAGATGGGTGTGAGAAAGGGATGTATTCCTCAGGAGCAAACTTGAATTCCTGAAACAATAATCACTGTGAAGATATAGTGTGAAAGGGTAGCAGTTTAAGAATTACGCTTTCATTACCATAACTGAAGAAAGACATTCAAAATAGCTTAGATTGAGTTCAAGGTAATATGTGATTAAGTCCTGGAACTATTCTTTTTCCTTGCTATTAACTGTAACACATAGGAAACATGAAAGAGATATGAAAGATAATAAAACACATAACAAATAGTTATAAGAGAAACTTATTGTGCCATGAAATATGCAGGAATCCTGCAACTTTCAGCTAAACACCAGAAAACATCAAGCAACACAGAGCTTTTGAAATTCCATCATCTTTTGTATTACTCCTCTGAGAGTTACAGTAAAAGAACAATAGAATAGATATGAACAATCTTTTACATCCAACGTCCAACCCCTGCTAACATATGCGAGGGGGAATATATAGAAGTGTTTCATACAAAATATCTCAGGCATTGAGTCATCTGAGAGGTAAAATATCTTCATTAACTCGTACAGAAATTGTAGATAAGAAGTTATTACAATCTTTAATACAACATAAATTCTCTTTACTCCTGTCAGAAGATTTTGACCTTTGGAGCTCACTGAGTCGGTTGAGCACTTCGTTATAACTGCTGAATGACGTGTCTGTGCAGCTCTATCCTCCTCTAGCTTTTCGGCCCTGTCACCTGTGACTGCCAGTGCTGCTGTGGTGGCCGAATATTTTTGCTGAGTTGGCTCAGCCTCTTTCTGCATACCTGCTGATGTGTCCTTATCTTCCTGTGTATGAAAATTTAAATTTTTTCAAAAAGTAACAACATAATTACTGACTTTGATTTAACAATAATTGTATCAAATTATTCCACACTTCCTGTGTAGGCAATTGATGCCTCAAAATTGACCCCATGGTCTCATCTTCCTCTGTATACTTGTAAAAATGGGGAGGCTCATCAAACAAGTGAGTGATTTCATTCATTATGAAAAATAAGCTTTCCACCCTGTTGAAAAGGGTCTGTCCTGTTGTTGGCCCTGCTTCTGTTGATGTGCTTGCTGTTTCTGAAATCTGATTGGCAGCAAAAGTGTTGACTCTCTTGGCATATTTTTCATGTGAGAGTAGCTTTCCTGATGGCTCCGTCAGGCTAGGAAGACCTTTGTTTTGTAATGCCATGAACCTGTCTTGGAACTTTTTGATATCTGTCTGCATGTCCTGGCTTCTTCTTTCCAGGATCTGAACCAGGTTTCTTAGTGTCAGGACCCTTTTGATCATTGAAATGGTCTCAGTCCTGTTGGCAATTCCCATTTTGATGAGCTGGGAGCTTGTCCTATAGTTAAGCACATTTATCATTCTGGTGGCAACCTTAGGCATGTTGCCTAGAGATGCCCTTGCCCTTTGGATTTCTCTGTGTGCTTTTCCAATGAGCGCCACTTGCTCATGAATGGCCTCAATGTACTCCCACTGGTCTGTGATGGACTGGCCAATATTGCCCCATAGGATCCTTTTGAGCTTAGATGTCACCTTGTCCAGTGTGAGCTCCTTCTCTAGCTCATTTATTCTCTTTTTAAGAGCCTTTCCCTCTCTTTCTCTTTCAGCCACATTCTGCTTGGACTTGTCATATTTCTCATTGATTTTAGCCAGAGTGTCTTTGGCCTGATTCAACTCTGACATTTGAGACTCCAAGGCTTGAATCTCATTCCTCAGTTTTTGCATGTCAAGGCTTTCAGCCTGCTCTGTTATTGGTGCTAAGGTGGACAGTGCTGCCTGTTGTGTCTGCTGACTGGGAGGGGTAGTGGTTTGAGGAGCTTCCTCCAGATTTATTGTTTCTGGAGGAGGTTGTGAGGTTTGTCCTGCCTCCTTTTGTTGCAATGCTGCCTGAAGGGTAGCCTCTGATTCCTGCAGCTTCTCTTGTGTATGGATGAGCTCTTTATATAATGTAACCAGCATAGCAGTTGCATCCTTGTCTTGTCTGAGCTGGGCAATCTCTTTTGTTTGAGGATGAAGAGTTGCTGGGATTTTTATCATTTTCCTCAATGCTGCCATATCAGCATCCCTCAGCTTCAGAATCTCCTGTACTGCCTTGACATCCTTAGGATCATGTCCAAGATCTATTATGATTTCCTCTAGAGCTTTGATCCTATTGTCCTTTGCTTGAGAGGAAGCCCTTTCCAGCTCAAGTTGTGCAGTGGTATTATTTAGGCTATTTTGTAGCCTATAGTTCACCAAGGTCTTATCTGCCAAGGTGGCATACACCATCTCACCCGTTTGTTTGTGCAACTCAATCTGATCCATTGGGTGGATGTCCTTGGACAGGACCTCAAGGTTGGTCCTAATATAATCGGCAGCGGACTGTGGTTGTTGCACGGCTGGTGTGAAATGGCTCATTATCATTTTTACCTCATGTGCATCATATGCAGACATGAGTCTTTGTTGGTTTGTGGGAGCCATTTCCAATAAATGATTATATAACTGCAGCCTCAAGGGTTCATTTCTCTTTTTGATGTCCTTGAATTGCTGCTTGATGCTTCTCTCGCCTTCCCTCTGTTGGCCTGAGGAGCTAACTTCTCCTCCTGCTGCCCTTTCTTGCTCTTGCTGGTAAGAACTGGCTGAGGCCTCCATGCTGGGCAGGCCTATACCTGAAGTTTTCCCTGTTGGAATTTCTTCTTCTGAGAAAGGGTTTAGCCTTTGCCTCTTCTCCCCTTGAGTTGCTGAGGTGGTAAGGGGAGTCTCTCTGTCCCTTTTCCTGCTGATGTCCTCCCTTTGTGGGGTTTGGAGGATAGAAGAATCAATCCTTGAGTCTTGCCTGGGAGGTGCCATTTGTGTTGGCTGCTGTTGTGTGGCCATTGGGGCCTCTGCTGTCTGTTCTCCCTGCCATGGCTACTCCTTTTGTGGTTGTGGTACCTGTTGGGGTTGTTGAACCTGTGCATGTTCCATCTCTTTCTCCTTGCCTTTGCTGTGAGCTTGGCTTGTAGTTTGGACTGCCTCCTGATGTGCTGTGGAGGATGAGGCAGCTGCTCCTGCTTGAGGCTTTGGAAGAGAGTATACCTGTGCAGGAAGTTCCTAATTCGCACATTTTCAGAAGAATTTCTTCTTGCTCTCTCTCTCAATTCTTCTTGTGTGATAGGTTCTCTAGGTGTGCCTCTTTTCCATTTTGATTGATTTGCATATTGTTCAATATGAGGCAACCTTACATGGTCATAACTAGAGAGCCTATATTTGACCCTTCTTAATGATATGGAGTGATTGGGGTCATAGAGTTTCCAGAGGAAACTGGTCTTTAGGCCAAGGCATTCTAGCATTCTGTCAGCTTCTTTCCAGCCTTCCTCCCTTTTGTTCAAAACAAGGTGGCCCAATTGATTTTTCACTTTTAGCTGTGCCTTCTTGCCTTTGCCTGTGAAGTGTATCATATCAACATTCGCAAATTGCCTGAAGTATTCAAGGGAAAATAGTCTCATGGGCACAAAATTGGGCAGTCTGTATGGGGGTAACTCACAACCATATACTCTGATTACGGTGTCGTTTTGGTGAAAATACCAATACCCAATGTTGTACACTTTGGACAACTAAAGGATTCTCTGCATCTCATCTGTCAGTCTAGGAGGAGGCGAGCTCATGAACAAAGACATGGCTGGGTGGATGAAGAGGTCTATGAACTCATAGTAAGTGTATGGAGAATGAGTTCTGCAGTGAAAGGCTGAGCTCTAGTACACTACCGACCTTGGATTTCTTTGTGCATCAGTTCTTTTGACAATTAAGGAGAATTTCTCATGCTGATAATATAGATTTAAGTGGTAGATGTATGAGGTGTATCTGAACACCTTCTCTCTTGACAGGTTCATAAACTGTTCATGCATATTATCTGAAATGTAGGTGGCATAGTCATAACATATTGGAGTTTTTCCAGGGGAGAACATAGTCATCATCACTAGTACAGTCTCATCAAGGTACTCAGTTGAGTTATAGCCCAAAATGGGATTGATCATATCTGCAAGGTCCCTGCCCAATGGGTTGAGGTAGCCATGAAAGATAGGAGGGTATTGCACAGTGTCAGAGTTAATAAAAAATTGGTTCAGCTTTGTGATCTGAGCATCTGTCAACATCTTGGCTCCTTGGTTGATCAGATCAGACAAAGACAGGGAGACCAATTTCTTCTCAGTCTTAAACTGCAGCATCTCTCTGATGGCTTCAGGGGTCATGTAGAATACAACTGAGCCTGAAGGGTCAAGCACAGCCCTCTGAGTGGGATCATAGCATACAGCACATATATGAATTAGGTCAGGGAATTGGTTGACCTGAGGCAGCTTGAAGATTGGGAGGAAGGAATCCCAAATGCTCAATATATCCGTTCCATCTGCATGTTTGGCCTTCAGCTCATTTAGCAGGTGTAGATGGAATTTGCTTTGTGAAATAAAGTCTTCTGCAATTTGGTAATCCAGGTCTGCTAAAGCTTGCCACTCTAATTCTCTCTGAGGGGCATTCAAAGGGGCAATATTGAGGGCCACAGGTGCAACTGGAGTCTCCATGGTTACTTAGACTCTGTTTTGTATGCAGACTGATGTTACTTAGACTGGGCAACAGAAAAAGAGCGCTGCCCGAGTGAAGAGGTGAATTTGAGAAATGGAGGATGTCAGGGTAAGCTTGCAGCAATTGAAATACTGCCCACAGTTACTTGAGAAGGTGAATAGTTGTCTTCGACAGAGCCTTTTTCTAATAATTTGGTGCAGGTACCAGGTTTTCTGTTCACGACTGCGCGAACAGAATGCAGGTTTTAATGAGAATTTTTTTAAAACACGCTCTGTTATTGAATTTTGACCGTTAAATTTCCAAATGGGAGCTTGGCGCAGGGTGTTGCTCGGTGAATTTTGCGTCTTTTAGTGCCTTAAGTGAGTTCTCAGTGATTTGCAGACAAAAACCAGGCTTAGAGAAGACTTGCAGAGATAAATACCTGGTAGACTTGATGGTCCGGGTCACGAATGCAGATGGGTAGGCGCGCCGAAGGTCTCCAGGTCGATTTTGAGCAGGTTGGTGCAATTGGTCGTAAAATGCATGCAGAGGGCACAACAACAGTTTTTGCAAAAAGTACAAAAAGAACGCGAAAATTGACAAAATATGGCTTTTTTGGGACATTCGCGCCTTTTTCGGGTGACGTCAGCATGGCGTCATCAGGTGGGTCAGGGTAGGATGACGTCAGCATGACATCATCAGGTGACGTGGCGGCCTATGAGTGGTCCACGGGGGTGGTGAGGTGGTAGACAGGTGGAGCAATGACGGACAGAGGTTGCGGACGCGGAGATGATGCAGGGAGGCAGATTGGCAGAAAACCGGAAACCATGGCAGTATCGTATCGCACCGCTTTTGATACAGAAAGGAATCTGTCAGAGGGGGCTCCGATACGATTTGGGGGTGACGCGTGGACCCGGCCTGACGTCAGCCTCTGACAGATATCGAACGATATCCTTCGGACGTCGGGGCCGGTCCGATATCTGCATCAACAGTCGGATGAAAAGTGACTGATCGGACGGTTGACGGGCGACTGATCTGAACGGATGATACGGCGTCGGGCGGAAAATAAACAATTGTTTTCCTTGGGATTTGCGCCCAGCGGGACCCTTCGAAATATCAATGAATTTCATGGTTTTTCCAATGTTTTTCTTTATTAAATCACGCATAGCCGAAAACTTTAGAATAGGGCGGAAAACTATGGTTTTTTCAATAAATTTTTGCAAAATCGCACATGGCTTTTAACACTTAGGCTAAGTGGGTTTTCATATTCTTTTGCATAAGGCGGACAAAGTGGGTTTTCAAGTTATTTTTCCTTTTGAGCGGGTTTAAAGGGTGGAAAAGGGTTTTTTCAAGGTTTCTTAGGCAAAATGAAGGGTTGGCTAAGTAGATGAGTTTCTGAAGGTGAAAAAGAGGTTAGGCTCGGTTCTCAAACTGACCATATGTCAATTTGATTCCCTGGTAGTGAATCATATGGCTATAATGCCAAGGAGGGGATATTTACAGAATGCTTAGGGTTTATACACCATGGTGTTATAATAGTAGGGAAAGGGTAACATAGGGAGTTAGATAATAATAGTTAGAGGTTAATATGGAGGGAGAAGGTGAATGAGGAGTGATATTACTAAGTTTTCTTGAAAACAACTTAGTTTAGGGAGTAGATCAAAATGAAAAGAATTTTGCACAAGAAATGTGGCTCTTAGGAATCAAGAACCAACATAAAACCTTGAATTTCATTCATAAACACAATTGGTGAAGGGATGTTAGTAATGAGTGATGAATCAGGAGAAAAGGGAAGTTAGACATGCTTCATTATGTTGTTTTCCTTGTATTGATCAGCAAAATTTAGCTTGGAAGGAACACCACTTCTGCAACCCCATCTACCTACCCAACTATTTGCCTAGCATTTTTTGTTTCTTCTTGGAGGGTGCACTTGGACTTGCAAACCCTTATGTGCCTTTTCTTTTTCATTGGTGTTTTCCTTTGATTTCCTATCTAGCACTACCCTTATGGCTTCCAAGGCCCCAGATTAAGCAGTTGGGAACCTTAGCTTCTCTACCTAACTACTGATCTGCCAAGATTGAACAGTTTGGACAGATTTATTTCTCTATTCTACAACAGAAAATTGAAACATGGCATGATCCAGATTAGACTGTTGGACCATCCATCAAAATTTAATAGACATGAAGGCATGTACACACCTTGCCTTTCCTTGGAAGTATGGGATCTTTGTATCAGCAAAGCAGAGCATATTTGGCATTTGAGTTTGCCAATCATGAAATATGAAACCTATTGGTATAGGTATCCAACACCAGCATATGTGGAGGGCATCATTATTGGAAAACTATAGCCCATAAAATCCTCAGGGCTAGATATTATTGGCCCACCTTGTTTACTGATGTCTTTTCATTTGTTAAATCATGTGACAGGTGCCAAAGATTTGAAGGGAAACAACACTTGAAGTCCCTGCCCTTAAAACCCATACAAGCTAGTGGACCTTTTCAATAGTGGGGCTTGGATTTCATTGGAGAAATCAATCCACATTCTAGTGGCCAGCACAGATGGATCTTAGTAGCAACATACTACTTTACTAAGTGGATTGAAGCAATCCCTACCAGAAAGGTTGATCATAATGTGGTCATGAAGTTTTTGACAGAGAATATCTTCTACAGATTTGGCTATCCACATAAATTAGTCACAGATAATGCAGTAGCCTTCAGGGCAAAAGAATTGGTGGACATGTGTGACTCAATGGGAATTAAACTGGTTCATTCCACCTCACACTACCCTCAAGGCAATGGTCTAGTATAATCTTCCAACAAAAGCCTTGTTACACAAAAATATCGTCACCTTGATTATTTGCAGTCGGTGTAGGCTTATCATCACCTATACCAGCTTCCTAAGCAAGTCTTAAACCTCAGCTCTTAAAAATAAGCTTGAGAAAAGAGAGAAAGACATCAAAAAAGCAATGTAACTCTGGTTCCACACTTTCTCTTACTTTTGCCTACGGGCTCGCACCTTTTGTTCAAGGTATCTGCGTACTTATACACTCTGTATGTAAAGGGGAAGGTGCGTACCCCTGTAAAAGTCAAAAGGCACAATATTTATCTTAAAAAACTCATCTTCGGTTAATTCTAGAGTTTTCTAGAAGCATTTCTTACGTGGATTGTTCGCTCCAAGTGGTTCATGCATCCCATCATAGGAGGAACTAATCCCTTGTTGAGAGGAGCTATCCCTTTGAAGGAGGATTCTATCCCTTTGAAAGAGGAGCTGGTAACTGACCTCCATTGCACTGTAAATTGAGGCATTGGGTCAATGGCCAGAGAGGTTAGAAGCTGAACTTTTGAGGGTAAATGCTAGTGAAATCAAGACTTACTATTTGAGCTTAAGAGGAGAGATCACATACCTTTTTGGCCCCATTAGGGAGTGAGTGAAGCTTGTCAAAGTAGAGGAGACTTCTTGTTGGACCCTGGAAGGAGCTTGTACAGCGTCAAGGCAAAGGTTGTAAGGTTCTTTTCTTTTGAATTAATACAATCAAGCTAATTTTTCTCAACAAGTATCTTATGCTATTTGTTTCATGGACTCCTTGACTTCCATGTTAAATATGTTTTATAATATTGGATATTCAGGTGCTATTTAATTGTTTGCCTTGTTTGTGCTTGCAGGTTTGCGACAAAGGAACTTAATTGGATCAAAGAAGCGAAGGCATCTCCAAACTTGCGTTGGACATGAGGTAGGCC
>APFE030622465.1:2699-36219 GCA_000404065.3 Pinus taeda
TCTATGGGGCACAATAATAACAATATGGGGGCAATAGGGGCACAACAATATTAATAAAGGGTACAACTACAATAGTAATGGGGTAATCACTAGTATTATAGGGACCCAACAGCTGGTTTCATAACATATTGGTGGACCCTTATGTATATTGCGATTTGTAGCACTTGACATTCCTTTGAGACCATAGTTCCCTCAACTATCTGAAGATTGCCTATTATCTTATTTTCCAGATCAGATCTAGCAGTTGGGGTTCTATCGGTACCGCAACAATTAGATCCACCAGTTGAGGTTCTACTGCCATAGTACCATTCAGATCTACCAGTTGGGGTTCTATCGACACTGCAGTCCAACTCACATTCAATAGTTGGGGTTTCACGGGCAGATCTGACCATTTGCGCAGTGAGGCTTGTGGCTCCTAGAGTCTGGGCCCGATTTTCGTAGGAAATTGGGCAGGATCAAGTTTTATGGAATTTAGCCACTGCAGTATTGATCAATGGGGAGTAAAACTCCATTTGGAGTAAAAAGAAAAAGGGGTTAAAAGTCAGAGGCCTTCCTCGCACGCTTACAAGAGACTTATCCCATAAGATTCAGGATGACGAGCTGATCACAATGGTACCATTCACTTGTTGGCTTCAATTTTCAAGGAGTCCCAAATTTTTTCAAAGTGACGACAAGTGACCAAGATCTGTGTATGGTAGCAACTAGAGCTCAAGTCATGGCCAATGAGAAGATGGAGTGCCTTGAACAAAAGTTGGATTCTTTCCAGAGCCTAGCAGAACAGATGCAAAAATTCATGGCACAATTCAAAATGAGCACGTCGGGGTTGCATCCAGAGGCACATGGTATCAATGAAGACCTTGAATGAGAATCTAGCCATCATATTCACTTCCATGGAAATCACAAACATTCCCACCCTCGCCCACCCAAGTTGGACATGTATAAATTTGATGGCTCTAATCCAACGATATGGGTAGCACAAATGGAACAATATTTCGTTCTGAATGATATCTGAGATGATCAAACTAAAATACATGTGGGATCCCTTTACATGGACCAAGAGATATGGAAATGGTGGCATTGGCATCAGAAATGCTATCCCGGGAAAATAACTTGGCAGGTGTTCTCAAAATCTCTTTGTGACCACTTTGACAGAGAATCTATTTTTTTGGGTCGTCTTACTAAGGTTTGACAGACCGACATAGTAAAAGACTACATTGCAGCCCTTGAGACATTGGCCATCCGCACATAAGGTCTGGGAGATGAATTCTACTTGGAAATTTTTATAGTCTCAAAGAAGCCATCTAAGCCCATGTCCGAATGCATCGCCCACCTACATGGATGGACACTTGCACGAAGGCTATCGAAGTGGAACGTGCTTTAGTTGCCCAGTCGAGTCATCAAAATTTCATTGCCAAGGGATGCCCCACCCAAGCTTAGGGCCCTACCCAAACATTTAAGGTTCAAAAGGTGTCTCGAGCAAAAATGGCTAAAAGAAGAAAACAAGGATTGTGCTACTACTATGATGACAAATACTCCCCGGGCATAAATGCAAGGAACCTAAATTCTTTCAAATTGATGTTACTGATCACAGCTCATCTAAGGAATCCCCACCCCTTGAGGGACCAGAGGATGAATTTCAAGAAACCCAGCAGGACAATGAACTCCCAGCTATGCCATAGGAACTAGTTATCTCGCTACATGCTTTGGCGGGCATTTCTACGCCCCAAACTCTCAAAATTAGAGGCTTTATTAAACATCACCCTATAGTAGTATTGATTGATAGTGGAAGCACTCATAATTTTATCCATGAGCGAGTTGCTGAAGCTGTTCATTGTTTTGTTAGGGTCGTCTCTAATTTTTAGGTCTAGATTGCTAATGGGGGGACAATGAAATGTGAAGGCCACTGCAAAAATATCAAACTGCAAATGGGATACTACCACCTAAAGACCCACATGTTTGCGATTAACATGGGTGGTTGTGACATTGTCTTGGGTGTTGAATGGCTTCGTAGACTAGGCCTAATCACCATGGATTTCCAGGTGTTACATATGAGCTTTAAGCAGAATGACCACATGCATACCCTCCATGGACTCTAGGCAGGTGCTCCTTCTATCATCAGCTCACATCGCATGGAAAAGTTGTTGAAAAATGGCCATCATGGAGTTATTGCCAAGTTTAATGGCATCTAGGCCATAGAGCCCACTACTCTTCATATTCATCCTGAGATGCAACAAGTCTTAAATCACCACCATCAAGTATTTGAAAAACCTAAAGAGATTCCACCATCTAGAGGGGAACATGATCATAACATCACTTTGGTCTCAAGGGAACAACCGCCAAATGTGCGCCCATATCGATATCCTTTCGCCCAAAATAATAAAATTGAAAAAATTATCAAGGAACTCCTTGAAGTCGGTGTTATTTGTCCTAGCATCAGCTCTTATTCATCACCTGTGTTCATGGTGCTCAAGAAAGATGGGGAATGGCACATGTTTCCAGACTTCAGGGTGCTCAACAAGCTTACTGTCAAAGACAAATTCCCTATCCTAGTTGTTGATGATCTACTTGATGAACTACATGGTGCTCAATTCTTTACTAAGCTATATCTTCGCTTTAGCTAACACCAAATACGCATGAAAGAAGTAGACATTCCCAAGACTGCTTTTCGAACTCATGAAGGCCATTATGAATTCTTGGTCATGCCATTTGGTCTCTGTAATGCCCCATCCACTTTTCAAAGCCTCATGAATCACTGTTGAAACCATATCTCCGAAAATTTGTCCTTGTTTTATTTGATGACATTCTCATCTACAGCCTAACCTGGGAAAAACATCTTCAGCATGTAGACCTACTCTTGCAACTACTCCGGAATCATAAATTATTTGTCAAATTGTCCAAGTGCTCTTTTGGTATGGAAGAAGTCAAGTATTTGGGTGACATTGTGGGTCGTGAAGGTGTCCGGGTGGATCCCAAAAAGATACAGGTAATGCAATATTGGCCCCAACCAAAAACCTTGAAGAGTTTGAGGGGATTCTTGGGTCTCACCAACTACTATCGCAAATTTGTTTGCAATTATGGTCACATTGCTAGATCCCTCACTAACCTTCTCAAGAAAAATTCATTCCTCTAGACTGATGCAACACAACATGCGTTTATGGCTCTCAAATAGGCCATCTGTTCCACTCCCATATTGGCACTACCGAACGTCACCAAATATTTTGTGATTGAATGTGATGCTTCAGGTACTAGTATTGGTGTTGTCTTAATGCAGGAAGGTCGACCCTTGGCTTTCACCAGACAACAACTGAGTGGGAAACAACTGGGACAATCTACCTATGAGAAGGAGAGGATGGCAATCTTACATGCAATAGATACCTGGTGACCATACTTATTGGGGTGGTGTTTCCAAATCCGTACAGACCATCAAAGCCTCAAATATGTTTTGGACTAACGCCTATCCTTGCCCAACAAAATAAATGGCTAGCCAAAATGTTGGGATATGATTATGAGATAATTTACAATAAAGGGCGTGACAATGTAGTAGAGGATGCTTTATCATGTCAATTTGAGGATAAAAGCACCCTGCTATCAATCTCTCTTCCCATACTCGATTGGATTGAAGAAGCCCACAAGGAATGGTTTTCACACCCCTCTCTCCCAACTCATTAATAACTTGAGAGCAGATCTTGATTCCTCAATTGGCTACTCTTGTGTTGTGGCCACCAACAACCCCCTCCTTATATAGTGTTATTGCTAATACTAAATAAGTGGGGACCCTTAGTCAAAAATTTAAAAAAATCAATTAGTTCTTATATTTCCTTTTGGATAAATCTTACCATCATGAACTTAGGAAAATACCTTTGAAAAATCTAAAAAGCTTAAGTTTCATGATAAAGGAAGTAAAGTCACTCCTTAAGAAATATCGCATCGCGCAAAGAATGATAGGATGCCTTCTTATGAGCTAAAATTTTAAAAAATTGCGAGATTGCGACGTGAAACTCCATCGCATCGCATGCATCAATGAGCACTCATGTTGGAAAACCTCAAAATTGCCGATATGCGATATCACATATCACATATCGCAAAAAAAACATAAAATACACATAATGATTAAACGATCTTGCGATATTATGATCGTAAGATATTGCGATATTGTGATCCTGCGATCTTGTGATTAAGCTCAAATGATATTGCGATACTGCATTGCAAATCGTAGAATCATTCCATCGCAGATTTTCCTGGCTCAATATTCAAGTAAAAGCTTTTTCCATAAACCAAGAACTGGTCACGCGTTTTAATGTTAATTAATGAGTTATGTGCCAGTTGTTAATAAAATATGGTTTTGTGTTTATCAAGGAGCCAGTTCATGTAAGGTGGCGTGTTTTTGCATATCTTTAGCATTTAAAGCTTTCCTGTCATTATTTTTATCATTACTTTCACCTCATTTGTAAACTACAGGAACGAAGAACAAAAGGTTATACAAGACAGTATGCAGGATACTATGAGGAAGAAAGGCAGGAGTCCAATTTCCATCTAGGAAGGCGCACCTAATCTACTAGGGGAAGAGAATCCTAAGGTAATAGGATTTGCGGCTACTACAGGCCCATCAAGGTCATCTCAAACATCAGTTACAGAGTCAGCTCGTTCATTCCTGCACTGGATAGCAGCAAGGCCCCAAATTCTCACATACACGGACATTGTAGATAACAGAGATGAACAGTTTAAGACTCAGGTCAAGAGCTTACGGAATCATTATCTTCACAAAGTTAGAGTTTTATATCTCCCAAAAGGCGCAAAAGGCGAAAAACGCGTCAAGAAAGCCCGAATCAAGAAACAGAAGCAGTTTCCAATGAGCGATTAGCGCCTGGTGCTAATCGCTCATCGTTGAGAAAATTGCTCAAAAAGGAAAGCTTCCAATTGCTCAGTTACCTGCAAACCCCAAAAAATTGCAAGAGGCCATGCTAGAAACAAAAAGCCAAAGAAAAGGCAGAAGCAATTTCAGGGTTAATCAAGTTAAATTAAGAATAATATTGGGCATACATGGTAAAGTCATATAGTCAGCGGATGATTCCCAAATACGTCATCAATTCTGCAGAAAAGATGGTGCTAGATCTTGCTAATTCCGTTTCACAGCACAATTATAAGCTGAAGTCGGTCGACTGACTCTTCTCAGGCAAATGCTGAATGCTTGCGATATTAAGGAGCAAATACAGAAATAGTTAGATTTTAGATTTAATTTTAGAAATAGTTTACTTTATTTTTGCTTAGAAAAAGGATGGTCATTTAAACCGTATCCTGAATTTTTGTAATAAGTTATTTTTAGTTTTAGTTCGTAGTATTTAAACCCTTCTCATGCATTTAGAGAAGGGTCCAGAAATTTGTCAAAAACTTGTCCTCAGAACATGCACTTTTGCACCCTCCGAGGAGGTTTTGATGAATGAATGGAATAGGATTTGTTAACGTTTGCATTTAATATCTGCTATTGATGTTGCACTTCTCTACTCTTAGTGGATGTTAGATCAAGGAGAGATAAATCATAGTCGCTTGAAGCTCATGAGTAGGACTAGTTATAAATGGTACTTTTATCTCTTAACCATTTCTGCTTATGTGTTAAAGTGATATTTAGTTTTAGTTGTTTATATATTAATGCATGAATGTCTGAGTTATCATTTGGCACTTTTGTACGGTGATAGCTATTTATTTATGCTTAATGTATGAATAGCTCATTATGCAATATGTTTTTCACAACTGTTTCATCTAACTTTTTATATGAAGTGGTTCATCTTTATTGAATTCTTTTCTCATAATAGCTGAATGATCTTTATTACCAGTTGTTATTTGAAATCTTTTTAGATCGCATAATAGAAGAATCACACCCCGGGTTAGTATAGACTTAGATGTTTTTGTTTACTAGAATACAATAACATAGCATTAGATTAAAATTAGAATTAGAATATCTTAATTAGGAACCATTATATCAGAAACATCAAATTCTACACACACACACTCATAAATTGTGAAATTGGTCCCATATCCCCATTTGGACCTGCTATACCAAACAGATAAGGAGCTGCCAACCAAGGTCTAGACCGAGCGGGTATCCCCCTTGTTGTAGACCTAATTTTCAGGGCTTCAACATCTTGGAAGGATGAGATTCTTCACTACAAGGATAGAGTAGTTATATCGCTAACATCCACCGTCAAAATGCACGTTTTGGTAGAGATGCACTCATCTCCCACTACAGGGCCATGTAGGCTTTCAGAAGACTTATCCTTGCACTCGTCGTTCTTTTTTTGGACAGGCATGAAAACTGACATTCTTACTTTTGTTGCTGAATGTTAGGTGTGTCAATGCCGTAAGGGAGAAATAGTCAAGTTACTAGGCACCTTACAACAACTGCCAATACCTGCCTCCGTTTGGATGATGTTTCCATGGATTTCATTACTAGTCTCCCGAAGTTAGGAAACAAATCAATCATCGTGTTGGTTGTGCATGGACTTTCTAAATATGCTCATTTTTGTGCTCTACCCCACCCATTTACCCCCACTTTGGTGGCTCAAGCTTTCATGGACTGGATCTTCAAACTGCATGGCATGCCCACTTCCATTATGTCTGATCGTGATCCGACTTTCACCAGTAACTTTTGGCAAGAAATTTTCAAGCTACAAGGCACCGAACTCCAACTAAGTACTTCCTATCATCCCAAAATTGATGGCCAAACTGAAGCAGTTAACAATGTTTGGAGACATACCTAAGGTGCTTCACTTCATAAAAGCAACATTAATGGGTATAATGGTTACCTTTAGCTGAATGGCGGTATAATACTAACTATCATGCAGCCACCAAGATGACTCCATATGAAGTAGTGTATGGCCAACTCCCACCTTCACTTATTTCTTATATCCCTAGATGCTCTAAGGTGCAAGAAGTGCATCAACTCCTACAGAACCATGCAACCATGATAGCCCATCTCAAAGATAATCTCCATCAAGCTTAGAATCGAATGAAGCAATAGGCAGACCAACATCGTTTAGAGCACACATTTCAAGAAGGGCATCAAGAATTCCCGCGGCTACAACCATATAAGCAAACATCGCTCAAAGAAAAGGGCTACCAAAATTTAGTTCCAAAACTCTACGAACCTTATCAAATACTTCAACGCATTGGAGTAGTAGCCTACAATTTGGCCTTGCTGCCAACTTCAAAAATCCATCCAGTCTTCTATGTATCATGCCTCAAGAAAGTGGCGGGGAACAATTACAGAATTCAAACCAGTCTACCTGAATTGGGCGATGAAGGTTCACTCTGGCTCCAACTTGAACAGGTCCTCGATACTTGAGAACAACATCTGTGTGGCCACAGGATCAAGGAAGTCCTCGTCAAGTGGAAATACACATCTCTAGAAGATGCGACTTGGGAACCAACCATAATTCTTCAATAGTTTCCGCAGCTTCAGCCTTGAGGACAAGGCTGATTTTGATGGGGGAGGGCATGTTAGGGTCCAACCCTAACCCATTTATTTATGTAATAGGGTCGAGTCATAGTTAGTTGAAGAGTCAATAAATCTCGTATTAGTAATTGTAAGTGGTTGACCCGCATTTAAGAAAGGGACCACAGTTAGTTGCAAATGGGCCATGGTATTAGATAGATGGTATTGAGAGAACCATGGTAATGACCCATGGTATTGTATGTATGAATCCTATATAAAGGATAGAGACTCCCCATTGAGAAATATAGAGTCTTATTTTGTAACCAAGCTCTGCTCTGCTGGAGGTTGCCTCCTCAAAGAGGCAAGTGAACATTGCTTTCATCTCTAAATAATAAAATACTTGTTGTTTTTCTCATTTTCTTTTGTGTTCTGGGTTGTATTTCTTCGCATATTTTGTATTCTAAAATTTCTCGTAGGTCAAGAGCATAACAAAATTATCAAAATAGTCACATCTCCACATTAAAGATATGATGTTTTACCGTTTAACTTTTCCCACATGGATTTTCATATATTTTAAGATATTTAGACAATTAGAATTTCAAAAAAATAATTAGTCAACAAAACCTTTACCTTACTAAAAAATAGATTTGCAATAAAGATTTAGTTTTCCCACTCATTATCTTTGTAACATAATATAAATATTGAAACATTAAAACATATTTAAATATAAAAACATAAGATGAGTTTTTTTTTTACTTTTTCAATGAGGCCAAAAAATCTATTGCTATGATTCTAAATTTGTGAATGGTGTTTTGTAGGATTACAATGTTTTGTAAAAACCAAAAAAAAAAGTAGAGCTCAATATGCATACAAGGGTAAATAAAAGAATGTAATTAAAGTTACTCACATTCTTAAGTGATATTATAAAAGAAACATTTAGACACAAGTGTCATAATTTAGTTAAAATGGATAAGATGTCCTCATAAGAGATTGCAACAAGTTAACAAAATAGTTGTTGTAACAATGGGCTATGACAATTGTTAAGTGATCTTGTTGATCCCCTTTTCCGTTTTGCATTGCAACATCATAGATCTTATTGATCTCCTTTTCCATTGTGTATTACAAGTTATGACTATGCATTGCAAGCTATGATCGTAGGTTTGATTTCCCTACAACAAGCAAAATTGGTTAATCCATTTAGTTCTAGAATAAAATGGATGCACATTGTGTAAATTGCTTTAAAGGGTTTCCATGCCACTAAACTACAACGAGTGACATATTGTTTTGTTATGACATACCATAGAACATGAATAAACACATGAAAGAGGGAAATTCAATTTAATGCTATTACAAATACAATGGACTGCAAATTATACGTAATCTAATCATTTCCTTGCTAATGCTACCATTACGAGACTTTGAATTTTCTTATATCATGTGGTCATTCACAAGATCAATAAAACTTGATAAGGCACCACAAAAAGCCCTACTATTTATATATTGCATTAGTCAAAAAATATGAGAAGATTACAAAGCTTTTCTCAAGCCTGAGAAACCTCTGCACTATCTTTATTTGTCTCATTGCTTCTTAGACAATCCCAGGCCAATACTTAATCAAATTTTGGCTTTCCCAAGTCCCTATTTCCTTGTGTTATTTCCTTGGGAATTAGCCCCCTATTAATTAAGGAAATTCCTTAATATGAATTGTGCAATCCTCATAGGCCTTCCTCTAACTACATGCACCACCTACACAATTCAAATGATTATAAAACTAATAGTACATTGTCCATGAACTCTAATATCAACTGGGAAACTCTCAGATCTGACATGCATGAGTTATTTATGAGTGAATCATCAGTGAAATGGTTGAACACATGAAGCAACACCCTATTGTCTAACCTTCTACTAGTTCCTCCATCAATTGGAACTAGTTTAACTGACTTTAACTCAGTTAAACTTAATTAATTAGTTAGAACTCAAAATAAGCTCAACCAGTGCTCCTATAATGTAGGAGACACTCTACGTGATTCAAATTAGGCCCTCAACTCGAATTAACTGTGCCAACTAAGTCAATTTAACTTAGTTAACTCGTACAAGTTGTCTTGTGATGTGGAATTACAACTTTATTCCTAATTTAATTCAAAGACAAAATTAAATTAAGATTTTCTTGTTGCATTTTCAATACTCCCTCAGCAAGAAAGGGATTATCATATACCCCAATATTTCCTCTATCAAAATCGGATTTTCCTCTTAATAGTACCTTTGTCAAAATGTATGTGTTCTATTGTCTAAATTTGAAAACTAAAATTAAAAATTGTCTAAATTTTTACTTTTATAAATTTATTATCATTCATTTATTTTTATAAATTTAAATACAAAAAAGACAAGTTGTCTAAACTTTTTCAAAGAACTTTGATTAATTGATATTTAAAATAGTAAATGCACCAATATCTTGATAACATAAATTTATGTAGATTTATTAAATTATGTGATATATTTATGGTTATGGAAAAGTATATTGTACAAGCTCATGGATGGAGATTTATTTTTAACCTTTACACACAAGGAAGTAATGGAAATAAAATCTTTTTCACATTCATCGTTTAATATTAAAAAGTAAAGTGTTTAAATGCTCATGAGTTGGATTATTAATGGATCGTTGAATTATTTCTTTTTTATTAATTCTAATACATGTATTATAAATGATAAATTATTTATTTAAAAAATACATTTTTAAAATAAATAATTTTTGGATTGATTAAAAGAGATAAATTTTAAGTGGACAATTTATTTTTTAATTAAGAAGGAATTAAAAAAAAAAAAAATCAGAAATAAATTATCAAAAAATTAGTCGCACTTCCACATTAAAGATATGATGTTTTACTATTTAACTTTTCCTGCATGGATTTTTATATATTTTAAGATATTTAGACAATTAGAATTTCAAAAAATAATTAGTCAACAAAAACTTTACCTTACTAAAAATAGATTTGCAATAAAGATTTAGTTTTCCCACTAATTATCTTTGTAATATAATATAAATATTGAAACATAAAAGCATATTTATATATAAAAACATAAGTTGAGTTTTTTTTTCTTTTTTCTCAGTGCGGCCAAAAAATCTATTGCTATGATTCTAAATTTGTGAATGGTGTTTTGTAGGATTACAATGTTTTGTAAATACCAAAAAAGAAAAGTAGAGCTCAATATGCATAAAAGGGTGAAGAAAAGAATGTAATTAAAGTTACTCACATTATTAAGTGATATTATAAAAGAACCATTTAGACACAAGTGTCATAATTTAGTTGAAATGGATAAGATGTCCTCTTAAGAGATTGCAACAAGTTAACAAAATAGTTATTGTAACAATGGGTTATGACAATTGTTAAGTGATCTTGTTGATCTCCTGTTCCATTGTGCATTGCAACAACATAGATCTTATTGATCTCCTTTTCCGTTGAGTATTACAACTTATGGTCATGCATTTTAAGCTATGATCATAAGTTTGATTTCCCTACAATAAGAAAAATTGGCTAATCCATTTAGTTCTAAAATCAAATGGATGCACATTGTGTAAATTGCTTTAAAGGGTTTTCATGCCACCAAACTACAACGAGTGACATATTGTTTTGTTATGACATACCATAGAACAAGAATAAACACATAAAAGAGCGAAATTCAATTTAATGCTATTACAAATATAATGGAATGCAAATTCTTCATAATCTAATCATTTTGTTAATGCTACCATTAAGAGACTTTGAATTTTCTTATATCATGTGGTCATTCACAAGATCAATCAAACTTGATAATCCACTACAAAACCCCTACTATTTATATATTGCATTAGTCAGAAAATATGAGAAGATTACAATGCTTTTCTCAAGCCTGAGAAACCTCTGCACTATCTCTATATGTCTTATTGCTTCTTAGACAATCCCATGCCAATATTTAACCAAATTTTGGCTTGTCAGATTCCCTATTTCCTTGTGTTATTTCCTTTAGAATTAGCCCCCTATTAATTAGGGAAATTTCTCAATGTGAATTGCGCAATCCTTATAGGCCTTCCTCTTACTGCATGCACCACCTACACAATTCAGATGATTATACAACTAATAGTACATTGTCCATGAACTTCGATCTCAACTGGGAAACTCTCAAATCTAACATGCATGAGTTACTTATGAGTGGATCATTAGTGAAATCGTTGAACACATGAAGCAACACCCCACTGTCTGACCTCCTACTAGTTCCTCCATCAGTTGGAACTAGTTTAACTGACTTTAACTCAGTTAAACTGAATTAATTAATTAGAACTCAAAATAAACTCAACCAGGGCTCCTATAATGTAAGAGACACTCTACAGGACTCAACTTAGGCCCTCAACTCGAATTAACCATGCTAACTAAGTCAATTTAGGTTAGTTAACTCGTACAAGTTGTCTTGTGATGTGGAATTACAACTTTATTCCTAATTTAATTCAAGGACAAAATTAAATCAATATTTTCTTGTTACATTTTCAATACCCCTCTCAGCAAAAAAGGGATTATCATATACTCAATCTTTCCTTTATGGAACTCGTATTTTTCTCTTAATAATTCCTTAGTCAAAATATTTACATCCCGTTGTCTAAATTTGAAGACTAAAAAACAAATTATCTAAACTTTTATTTTATAAATTTATTATCATTAATTTATTTTATAAATTTGAAGACTAAAAAGACAAGTGGTTTAAACTTTTTCAAAAAGCTCTGATTAATTGATATTTAAAATAATAAATACACCAACATCTTGATAAGATAAATTTATGTAGATTTATTAAATTAAATGGTATATTTATTGTTATGGAAAAGTATATCGTACAAGCTCATGGATGGAGATTTATTTTTAACCTTTACACACAAGGAAGTAATGGAAATAAAATCTTTTTCACATTCATCTTTCTTAATATTAAAAAGTGAAGTCTTTAAATGCTCATGAGTTGGATTATTAATGGATCGTTGAATTATTTCTTTATTTATTAATTTTAATACATATATTACAATGATAAATTAATTTATTTTTTTAAAAAGAAAAAATTATATTTTTGAAATAAAGAATTTTTGGAAGAATGAAAAGAGATAAATTTTAAGTGGACAAACTTATTTCTTTTGTTTTGGAAATTATTTTTTAAATTAAAAAGAAATTTAAGAAAAAACCATAAATGAACTATAAAAAAAGTAGTCGCACATCCACATTAAAATATGATGTTTTACCATTTAACTTTTCCCACATGGATTTCCTTATATTTTAAGATATTTAGACAATTAGAATTTCAAAAAACTAATTAGTCAACAAAAACTTTACTTTACTAAAAAATAGATTTGCAATAAATATTTAGTTTTCCCACTCATTATCTTTGTAACATAATATAAATATTGAAACATAAAAACATATTTAAATATAAAAATATAAGTTGATTTTTTTTTGTTTTTCAATGAGGCCAAAAAATCTATTGGTATGATTCTAAATTTGTGAATGTCTTTTGTAGGATTACAATGTTTTGTAAATACAAAAAAATAGAAGTAGAACTCAATATGCATACAAGGGTGAAGAAAAGAATGTAATTAAAGTTACTCACATTCTTAAGTGATATTATAAAAGAACCATTTAGACACAAGTGCCATAATTTAGTTAAAATGGATAAGATGTCCTCATAAGATATTGCAACAAGTTAACAAAATGGTTGTTGTAACAATGGGCTATGACAATTGTTAAGTGATCTTGTTGATCTCCTTTTCCATTGTGCATTGCAACAACATAAATCTTATTGATCTCCTTTTCCATTGTATTACAAGTTATGGCTATGCATTGCAAGCTATGATTGTAGGTTTGATTTCCCTACAATAAGCAAAATTGGTTAATCCATTTAGTTCTAGAATCAAATGGATGCACATTGTGTAAATTTCTTTAAAGGGTTTTCATGCCACCAAACTAAACCGAGTGACATATTGTTTTGTTATGACATACCATAGAACATGAATAAACACATAAAAGAGGGAAATTCAATTTAATGCTATTACAAATATAATGGAGTGCAAATTATTCATAATCTAATATTTTTCTTACTAATGCTACCATTAAGAGACTTTGAATTTTCTTATATCATGTGGTCATTCACAAGATCAATAAAACTTGATAAGCCATTACAAAAATTGTGACAAAATCTTTAGTCATTTCACATAAAATCTTTAAACATGTACATGTTGACTATAACACCCTCCTCCCATATCTACTCAAGCAACCATCCAGTCGGGGTAAACATGCGACGAGAGGCCACTATGATATGATTCGACTTCCTAAGTCACGTCAAGGAAGTGGAACCAATGAAAACACACCATACATACATTCAACATTAGCGTTAGGACCCTCAAGAACCAATTCAACCTTTGTGCCAACCAGCCCCTGGGTCCCACTGAGATTTTGGACCACTTGACCTCTGGACGCTTTCATGCTATGGGCATGTCAACGTCCAAGGACATCTGGATGCTCTCATAGACCTGTAAGCTAGCGTCTAGGGACTATTTTGCACAGTGTTGTGCCAACATCCCCAAGATTTGAGCCAATTTTTTAGGCCCAGAGCCCAAGTCACTTCCCAGAATTGAATGACATCTTTAGAACAGTAAAATAATAGAGAAATGATAGTAGAAGTGAAATCACTTGAATGAGACCTTGAATGGACCCTTACTAGCCATGACAGACATTTCGTCAAACATATCAAGAATATGTAATCTACAGGTGTAAATAACAAATTTGAGCATATGGGTCTCATACTTAGCTGAGAATCACTAAGAAGCATTGATGGCTCAACACATCAACTGCCATTGCATCCATTAGGTCATAGATACATTGTTCATTTATTTACTAGTAAAAACATGATGAGGGCCATACATATCTACTATACTAAAACATATATATAACCGACATAATAGCAACAGAAATACAAATGAAATAACAACCATATGATCCACATATAAACCAGTATAATACTCATATAAATAAAAGGAGAAATAACCTCATATTGATGATGCAAAATCCCAACCCGAGATGGGACTTCCATGTTCCACTCAACCATAGAATGGTTGAGCCAAATCTCTCTTCAACCATTCACCCCCGTGCCATATTCCAAGCATGAATGTGGGATCTCATAGAACACATCAATCCAAAACCATCTAGGGCTTTGAGAGGTCGTCCACCTCAACCCATCAATAGTGATTCCACCTCACGGTCAGACATCGCAAAACCATCATCAGATTGGTCTTCATCCAAGCCTTCGAGAGCCTCCAGAGCGTTTGTTCCAACCAAGGCTTCTGGGACTAGTAATTCAACCCTAAATCATTGATGGGCTTCTCGAGTGTTTGTCCAACCAAGGCTTATAGGACTAGTAACTCAACCCGCCAAGGTCTTCTAGAGCATTTTTCCAACCAAGGCCTCTGGGACTAGTAACTCAACCCAAGCTCTTATAGGGCTTCCAGAGCATTTGTCCAACCAGGGCTTCTAAAAACTAATAATTCGAGCCAAGCTAAGGAAACATGAGAACCAACAAAAAAAACAAGGAAAATAAACCTATAATCTCCATGGCTATCTAGGAAATGGCAAGTATAGGCAATCCACTTTCAATCCAGGGAATCCTCCATGCCAGTGATATATCATGACCAAAAATCCACATGCATATGCCATGCATGCCAAAACTAGTGAGGAAAACATACATGCAACTTAGTACCTGTAAGAAAATCCCAATGTAGTTGATGATCCTGATGTCCTCTTGTGCTTTCCTGCTCTTCCTTTGCCTTCTTGCTCCAAAAAATCCAAGTATGCCACACCCTCCAAGAGTGCTCCAAGAAAACTCTATGCATCCAAGAGTATGAGAGAGAGAAAGAATAATGAGAGAACTCCAACAATGAACTGGCAAAAGGTTACCAACTGATCCTCAAAAGCCTTTTTATGAATGAGGTCTCTATTTTCTTCATTTTCCATTATTTTCCTTCATTTTCCTCCTCACATGCAACCTGTGACCTTTCACCTCCCTTTTCTCCTAATCCATTATTTTCATAAATAAATGTCCCAAAATTTTCATTTTTCCTTTCCAAAACCTTAGCCATTGGCTTTTCCAATTTCCTTAGCCATTAATCAATCAAAAGTGATCCCCATCCCTAGAATTTTGCCCAAAAGTCAGCTTGGAATAAGTATCCCATCAACTGTGGTTATTATTTTTCCTTTATTAACATTTTACATGGAATTTTCACTAGGGATTTTATATAACCCTCCCCCTTGGGGGAACACCTTCATCAGTGTTCAACAACACCTATAATCCACAAAATTTTTATAAGAAAAGCATACTACTAATGGAGCTTTATAACTAAGTTCGTTGCAGTATTTACAATGATCAACCTACTAAGAAGCAAATCAACATGAAAACATAACAAGTATAACATCATAATGACATGACACCCATACCACTTATTGAAGCTTTATAACATAGCTCATGGAAATATTTACATCCATATACATATGTACATATACCAAACATCCCCAAAACATGTACCAAAACATATACCAAGACATATACCAAAACACCACACTAAAATTTCTTTTCCTCAATAGACAAACAAGGAAAGATACATAGTCTGCATCTAATCTGCCATCTCCCATGTAGCTTCATTGGGCCCAAAGTGCTTCCATTACACCTTAACTCGCTCGATTTCTTGATTCCGGAGCCTAAGCATCTTTTTATACAATATAAAATGAGGCTCTCATTGGAATTCTCCATTTGGTTCCACCTGCAATACAAACCAATCAATCAAATGATCAAAATATTTAACATACTAAGCAATGGCACATGGAGAAAAGTAAAGGAATTTCATTGTCGAAGGAAGTGCAAGTTGATAGGCTATTGGCCCAATCCTCTCAACAATACGGAAGGGTCCAGAAAACCTTGGTGCTAGCTTGGCACATGATCCAATCCGTAAGGGGCTCTTCTTTGGTTTGATGCGCAAGTACACCTGTTCCCCAACATGGAACTCCTTCAACAACTTGTTCTGATCTGCATAACCCTTCTTCTTATCCAGCTTTGCTTTCAAATTCTTCTTGATTACCTGCCTTTCATGTTCCATATCTTCCAACATGTCTAGTCCAATCAACACCATGTTAATTGGATCACTCCAACTTATAGGATTATTGCAACTCCACCCATAGAATGCCTAAAAAAGACTCATATTCAAAGATTCTTGATACCCATTTTTGTAAGAAAACTCTTCCCACTTTCACTACTGGTGCATCACATGCATCCTCAACATGTCCTCTAATATCCTGGTGACCGTCTTTGTCTGTCGATATGTCTGTGGATGATAAGATGTATTGAAGGCCAACTCTGTGCCCAAACATACAAATAACTCCTTCCAAAACTTGGAAGTGAACTTCACATCCCTGTCAGACACAATTTTCTTTCAAACACCATGCAATCTAACCATGGCTATGATGAATACCTATGCTACATCACTAGCTGAGAATGTAAACTTCACTGGAATGAAATGTGCAACCTTTGTCAACCTATCCATAACAACCATGATGGAATCATGTTGTCTCACTGTCCTCGGTAGGCCTATGATGAAGTCCTTGGAAATGACTTCCAATTTCCACTCTGGAATGACAATCGACTGGAGCAGTCCATCTGGATGTTTACACTCTGCCTTCACATGCTGAGAATAAAAATAACTAGCCATAAAATCTGCTACATCCCTCTTCAGGTTCGACCAATAATAAAATCTCATCACTATCGTCAATGTCTTCTGATAACCTGGGTGACCCAAATATGGTTTCACATGAAACTCGCTCAAGATCACCTTCTTGAGCTCATTACTATCTGGCACATATATCATGTCTCTCAATCTAACCAATCCATTTACTATAAGGCAATAGTCCACATCCTGTGCATCTACACTTGTACCTGTACATGTACATGTACCTGTACCACTACCTGTACCTGTACTTGTACTGTCACTTATACATGTACCTATACTATCACTTGTACCTCTGCATGTACGCTGTTGCAACCTATGCATAATATCCATATATCAAACATCTTTCTGACCTTCCTGCAAGATCCTATCCTGTAAGTCTGTCTCATAGGAGCTCATAGTTGCTAAGTGATTTACATGTATCCACCTGATAAGAGACTTTGCCCCTCTGTTCTCTTTACCTTTGATATATCTGATCTCAAAATCAAACTCACTGATCGTAGCCAACCACCAAGCCTACCTACCTTTTAGGTTCAGTTGGTCAAATAGATACCACAAACCACTGTGATCACTCATAAATGAAAACCTCCTTCCTAGAATACCACCCGTCCATCCTGCATAAGGAATCCACCAAGTCCTTTCTTGCAAGCATCTATGCACACTACAAACTATTTTTCTACATATGCAATCTTTAACACTGGTGCATGTGTCAAAAACTGCTTAAGCTCCTCAAAACTAGCCTCGCACTCCTCTGTCCATTCAAACTTAACTTTTTAATGATGTGATAGGACAAGCAATCAGTAAGAAGTTTCTGATGAAGCTCCTAAAATATCATGCCAACCCCATGAAATATCTCACCTCATCTACATTCTTAGGAGCTACCCTCTCCATGATGAGCCTTATCTCTTCTGGATCTACTACAGTTCCCTCCTTGGAGACAACATACCCCAAGTAATGTACCTCTGTTTGAAAGAAACTACACTTGATGAGGTTACCATACAACTGATGGTCTCTCAATAACCTCAACACTGCTGCTAAATTCTCAGCATGCTCTTCCTTATTTTTAGAATATACCAATATGTCATCAAAGAATACAATAACAAACTTATCCAAATATGAACGCAACACACTATTCATCAAGCACATAAATGTAGCTGGAGAATTAGTTAAACCGAATGGAACTACAACAAACTCATAATGCCCATAGCTGGTCTCGAAGTTTGTCTTGTAAATGTCCTCCTCTTTGATGCATACTTGATGATATCCAGATCTCAAATCTAAATTTGAGAACACTGTTGCTCCCTTCAACTGATCGAACAAGTCATCGATCCTCCGTAACGAATACTTGTTCTTGATGGTCACTTTGTTAAGCTTCCTGTACTTAATGCATAATCTAAGAGTACCATCTTTCTTCTACACAAACAATACCAGTGCACCCCAAGGTGATACGCTTGGCCTAATGTATCCCTTGTCCAACATTTCCTTCAACTATAGCTTCAACTCTACCAAGTCAGGTGTACTCATCCCACAAGGTGATTTTGATGCTGGAGGAGCCCCTGGCACCAACTCATTAGAAACGTCTACCTCCCTATGAGGTGGAAACTCTGTAATGTCCTTAGGAAATACATCCTTGAATTGTTGTAGAATTGAGTACCTGCTCAAAACATCTACATCCTCAACTTCCTTACCTTTGTTAGTAGATATATGCATTGCAAATAACACACACCCTTTCCTACAACTATGCTTTTCTTACATATATGTCATCATCCTAACTGATGTCTCTTTCTTATTTCCCTGTAGGACTCTTGGTTCCCCAATGTCATCCACACACTCAATGGATTTGTCATAAAATCTACCTTGGTTCTATGAAGATACAACCAATCCATGCCCAAAAACATATTGTATGATCCCAATGGTAATACATTCAAATGTGCTACAATAGGCATACCATTAAAATAAAATGCACAAGCTCTTACCCAATGGTGAACTCTCTTCTTTGTACATGTAGCCATCCACACTAACCAAGATTCTACATGTAATTCCTTACTCAAACCACACTTATCCACCAAGTTAGGGCTAAAATAGCTATAATTAGATCCATGGTTAATCAAAATAGAAATAACTTGATCACAAAGCTTACCGTCCATCTCAACGATAGATGCCTGATGGTCTGCATGTTTGTTATCCAGTGTTGCATAAATACGAGAAACGCTTTGAACAACATACCTAACAGTCTGTGCTTCCTGTGCACTATATATATGAGTCATACCACCCCGATATTGTAGAAAATCTCTCCTGCGATGATCTTTTCCATAATTCCAACACTCTATAGGCTTCTAGCCTGCCTCTTTATTATGTTCTTCAGATTGATGTCCATGTCCCCTATTTGATGCATTGAAATTCTTAGATGGCACTACATTCTATTTATTACCTATACCCTGAGGTCTTGTTTGCCTTCTGTCCCATTTTCCTTTGTTCTTTGAATTACTTTTCTAGTCTTGCTTAGTCTCAGATATGTGCTTTGATTGTTCATAGCAATGCCTTAACTTTTGAATGGTTTCCTCCAATGATTTTGGATCATTGAACTCAATCATGTCTTTTAATGCTATCGGTAATCCACTAATGAACCTCTGAATCTTGGCCTTCTCCTCCATGAGCTAAGACAAATACCTTAGTAGCTCTAAGAACATGCTAGTGTACTCCTCATCTATCATGGATCCCATATTTAGCTCATATAATTCTTTTTCCTTGTCATCAAAGTATCTCTCCGATAGATACTTCTTGTAAGAAGAAATTTCGGTGTTAATCACATTCAAAAAATCATTGTCTGAATGATTTTCTGAATGTGATTTACACCGAAATTTCTTCTTACAATTGTTATGGATCACAGAAGCCTCAATTCAACCATAGATACTTCTTCTTGAATAACCACTCAAACTCAATCCAAGTTAATTCTTCCTCATGAATACACCTAGCATTCTTTACATCTTCCCACCAAATGTCTTCTTTACCTTTGAGAGTGAATGTAGCTACTCTAGCTTTCATGTTCTCCGAGTAATCATGTAACCTCAATAAATTATTCATGTCAACCAACCATGCCTCTGCATCCTGTGGTTTCTCCATTTCTCCATCAAAAGTAGGTGATTTTTCTTTCTTAAACTCATCTGGAAAGTATCCACTATCACTCCTCCTGTAAGGATGATAACGATGACGGTAATAATGCATATCTGAATCAAAACTAGAATAGTACCCATGTTTATCCCCTCTCCTATTTGAAGTGTCCAACAATCTGCCATCTGTAACCATATCATCTCTATCTGACCTATGACCACCATGTGATCTACTACCATATGCCCCATTAGTTATGTACTCCTTCTCATAACTGATCTGACATGGTCCCTGTCGCTGCAGATTTGACAAACTCTAAAGTATCATTGTATTTACCTCTTCTTGTTTCTCCTGTGCCTCCATGATTTTGTCATTATCTGCCTTACAACTCCATATTTTTTCCCTTAATATTCTCAGTGTATCTTCCAAATCAAAAGAATTCCCAACAACATATAGCTCATTTGATTCATGGGGAGATTATTTCTAGTCTACCATCTTGCTAGACATTTGATATTTCTTCCTACAAGGTATATCATGTCAGCTAAACCAAATCACAAGAAACCAACATACCTTAGTATAGCTTGGGGATGATACCTTGTATGCAAGATTAACAAATCAACGTGATACATGTGTATTAACATAATCATGAGAACATATAGAAACATAACACATAAGCGTGTAACCATGCAACCATCATTCTGGCTAGGGTCCAGTCATCAATGGATGACCTTATCAATGACTCATACCACAACCTCATGCATGAAAAAAACCACTACATCATTGTAAACTTGACCATATGCAAACATTCACATACATAAGCAATGTGTAACCAACCATACACATGCATAAACACATGTAATCAAGCGTAAACAATCAATAATTGTAACCAAACCTACAAGAATGATACATGTAACCACATATACAAGAATGTAACCAAGCGACATATAACAACATGTAACCAATCATACACTCATGATGATTCCCTCCATAATGACAACATCAACTTCCGCATGGTGACATAACTACAACCATGATCAACATTATGCAAATGCAACAAGCACATGGAATGCAAGCGTAACAGACATGCATACAACTAGCATGCATGCATGACCAACACATAACGCATCCAGTTTGAGGGGTGAACCATTCTCTGATACCATTCTGTAACACTCTCCTCCCACGTATACCCAAGAAATTGTCCAACCAGGGTAAGCATGCAGCAAACGACCACTGTGATATGATTCGACCTCCTAAGTCACATCAGGGAAGTGGAACCGATGGAAACACACCATACAGACAATCAACATTAGCATTAGGACCCTTAGGAATCAATCCAGCCTTTCTACCAAGCAACCCCTGGGTCCCGCTGAGCCTTTGGACCAGTTGAACTCTAGATGCTCTCATGCTATGGGCATGCCAGCATCCAAGAACCTCTGGATGCTCTCACAGGCTTGCAAGCCAACATCCAGGGACTATTTTACATGGTGTTGTGCTAGCATCTCTGGGATTTGAGCCACTTTTTCAAGCCCAACACCTAGGTCGTTGCCCATAATTGAATGACATATTTAGAATAGTAAAATAACAGATAAATGACAGTATAAATGCAATCACTTGAATGAGACCTTGAATGGACCCCTACTAGCCATGCCAAACGTTTCTTTAATCATATCAAGAATATGTAATCTATGTGTAAATAACAGATATGAGAATAGGGGTCTCACACTTAGCTGAGAATCACTAAGAAGCATTGGTGCCTCAAAACATCACTGCCATTTCATCCACTAGGTCATAGATAAATTTTTCATTCATTTACTAGTAAAAACATGATGAGATCCAGACATAGCTACTGTCATAAAACATATATATAACATGCATAATAGAAACAAAAATACTAATGAAATCATAGCCATATGATCCACATATAAATCAGTATAATACTCATAGAAATACAAGGAGAAATAACCTCATATTGATGATGCAAAATTCCAACCTGGGATGGGACTTCCACGTTCCACCCGTCTGTAGAATGGCTAAGCCAAATCTCTCTTCAGTCATTCACCTTCGTGCCATAATCCAAGCATGAATGTGGGATCTCATAGAACACATCAATCAAAAGCCATCAAGAGCTTCCAAAGGCCATCCACCTCAACCCATCAATAGTGATTCCACCTCACGGTCAGACATCACAAAGCCATTATCGGATTGGTATCCATCCAAGCCTTCTAGGGCTTCCAGAGTGTTTGTTCCAGCCAAGGCTTTCAGGACTAGTAACTCAACCCACAGTTGTCGCCGTGCTTCCAGAGCATTTTTCCAACCAAGGCTTCTAGGACTAGTAACTCAACCCACCAAGGGCTTCTAGAGCATTTTTCCAACCAAGGCTTCCAGGACTACTAACTCAACCCAAGCTATTGCAGGGCTTCCAGAGCATTTGTCCAAACTGGGCTTCCAAGAAATAATAACTCAACCCAATCTAAGGAAACATGATAACCAACCAAAACAAACAAGGAAAATAAACTCACAATCTCCATGGCTATGCAAGAAATGGAAAGGCTAGGCAATCCTCCATGCCAATGATAGATCATGACCAAAAATCCACATGCATATGCCATGCATGCCAAAACTAGTGAGGAAAACATACATGCAACTTAGTACATGCAAGAAACTTTCATTGTAGCTGTTGATCCCGATGTCCTCTTGTGCTTTCCTATTCTTTCTTTGCCTTCTTGCTCCAAACATCCAAGTATGCCACACCCTCTAAGAGTGCTCCAAGAAAACTCTATGTATCCAAGAGTATGAGAGAGAGAAAGAGAATAGTGAGAGAGTTCTAACATTGAATTGAAAAAAGGTTACCAACTGATCCTCATAAGCCTTTTTATGACTGAGGCCTCTATTTTCTTCATTTTCCATTATTTTCCTTTATTTTCCTTCTCACATTCAACCTGTGACCTTTTACCTCCCTTTTCTCCTAATTTCCTTTATTTTCATAAATAAATGTGTCAAAATTACCATTTTTCCTTAGTCATTTCCTTTGACAATTTCCTTAGCCATTAATTAATCAGAAGTGATCCCCATCACTAGGATTCTTCCCAACATTCGTCTTGGAATAAGTGTGCCATCAACCGTGGTTATTATTTTTCGTTTATTTACTTTTTACATGGAATTTTCACTAGGGTTGTTACATTAATATGGGTAAATGTGTCTTATCAACTTCACATACTTACTTGGGAAAGGACCCAACTAGACCTTCCTATATTGAAATGGAAAACCTATTGGTTATTACATGGTTATCATACAATTGTGGATGCAAATGCATGGTGCAACTATCTAATTCTAGCTATAATTTTAAACGAGTGATTGAAATGAAACAAAAATAAGATGCAAACAATAAAATAGTCTACTAACTATAGTATGTGCCAAAACAAAGTAACTTTGGAAAACTTAGAATAATATACAAGTCATTAAGACATAATCTAATTCATATCAATCTATTATCAATGTTAAGGAGAATTGAGAACAACATATTATGAGCACAAGAATGATCTACAAATTGGAATGTTTGCGGCTACAAACTTCAAGAAAACTATGAAAGGTGAGGATCGTCTACATTCAACCACAATTGTGCAATAATATGAGGACAATAGCTATCAACATATATTATTAACATATGAAGATGACCTCTAATGATAAGAAGAGAACCAGTTGCATGATTGGAATAGTTAAATTTATAAAATTTACATGACTCTTGTTTTTCTAGTTCCTTAACTCATGGCCTCATATATTACTTGGCCATCCTTACCCAATTTATCTTTATCCTCGTGTATATTTAGATGTTTCAATATTACACCAATTTTAACTCTTCATGTGAAGCTCTTAACCGATAAATTTATCCTTTAGTGAATACAATGTTGGGTAATAGCACTATGGCTTATTTCAAAATATTTTGTTTCATTTATTGCATACATCTATGTCGCTATAATGATGTCCAAGCTTAAAGTTTGAAAATTTGTGTTTTCATCCTCTATTTCTTAGAGACTTGCAATTCATAGTCCTTGCCTCAATCCTCTCCTCTCTTTGGTTCTACTTGAACAAGAAAGGTATGTTCTTTCAGTATATCACTTGACTATATGAGAAGTACTCGTAGCCTTTTCTCATGATTCGTCCTCATCATCTTCGTCTCTTGTAAAAGTGTCTTGTGTAAGTTCGAGATTTAGAGGGTTTGACTAAATCCTTTTGTGCATCTCCCACATGCGTATGCATTAAATTATTTTTTCATATAACTTACAAACAAAATATCCTTGTTAAATATAATATCATGTTTCTAACAAGCTTTATTAAACAACAGATGAAAAATTTTCCTCTCCTATTCCATGAAATAAATAAGACAAAAACATTAAGGATGAAGAAATTTCTTTGGCATCATATGCGAAACTTCATAATAATAATTGATCCAAAGTCAAAGTTCCCAAACAAAAATGCATCCATCTCTAGGTTCTTTTTCTTAGAAACCAATGCATGGTATCTATTGTCCCTTAAGAAACCAATTTCTTGGCTGTGTAGAAATTGTGCTTAAGGCATTAATGTTTATTATTTATGTCACTTAATTGTATGTTGTATTCTCAAATGAAGGACCTGAAGGACATGGTTTTAAACCCTCAATACTTAGGTGATATGAAAGTCTCAAAATGCCATTTGATTGCAGAATATAAATGTTGAATTAATAATGCTTGGAGAAGTCAGAGAAAATATGTTGTTTTACACATAAACTATTATCTGTGACACTTAGGGGAGTCAAAGATAATATTTTGTTTTACACGGAAACTACTATCTGTAACTTGGAAGAATTACATAGGTAGGATATTCAAGTATAGGAGCACTCTTTTAAGGAAATTTAACTTCATCCACATAAACAAACAATGACCTGCAACTTCATTACCATACTTAAAGGAAAGAAGACATATGATGAAACATAATAGAGGAGTTACAAAATCATACCCAACAATGTGTGGAAAACTTCTAATTCTTTCATTAATCAACAATTTTATCAGGAATACATGTTCTTCAAAATTCCCACCTTTTCTTTGTAAATTTTTCTCTTTTTATACATTATGAGACAATTGGTAATCACCAAAACTGTCAAACTGCTTAACTATCTCCTAACTATCTAAAGTAAAAGTCGTTACATAATATTACATGACAGGGTAAAAGACACCTCATTCTCAAGAAAACAAAACAACAAGAAGTAACAGAAACTAGAAAATTGATGATAGTTTCTCACTGTTTAGGTCTGTGGCTTGACTATTGATGAAGTCTCTCTGTAGATATTCTGATAATAGTTAAACATGTTTTAACACAGTGAAACTGCATATTTTACAAGATTCAGTGTGTGGCTGTGGGTTATGGGCATGCGTATGTATCAGAAATGTTCTGATTGGTGGAAACACAAAGAAACCCAACCAATCACCGTTCCTTTGGAGTTTCGATCATCCACCTCTAATTCTAGTCATTCTGCTAAAATAGCGGAATTGGTTGATTTACGCAGAATATGGCTTACCATGGAACTAAAAATAATTTATACTTTGGTTCATAATGTTATCGTATCTAACTTTTCCCACAGACCTTTGCCTTCCCCATGGACCCAATATGGAAACAAAACTGTAATTTAAAGATTTCTTGGGTCTGAAATTTATAATAAATTCGTGCACTTTTCGGCGCGATATCCATTGGATCTCGTCGCTTGTTAATGAGCGGTTGTGATTAATTTGGACTTCAACATATTAAATCACATTCTATAAGCCATCGTGTCCAATTTCTGAATTAAATACCGTTCATGTTAACTGCGCGATTGTTGTTGGATCTGCCTTCTTCAAGTGGACGACCCTGATCAGCTGAGGTGTTAACCTAATTTTATAACTTCTCACGTCTGATTTAGAATTAATCCTTGTTCTTGTTATCCACATGACTACCGTCGGATCTATTGCCTATCAATCGGATGGCTCAGATCTTCTCCTGAGTTCCTCGCATTCAAAATACATCAATTGTCATAAAACAAATCATTTCTTTCAAATTTCCACATTCTCCTTTATTTCCTTTATAACATAATATTTGATTTTTTTTATTTTTTCGATAAAAGTGAAAATAAAATTAAAATAATGATGGATGCTACAGCATATGGATCCACCTGGGGATAGTTCTTTTGCCACAGAAGCAATAAGAATGGTAGATCAATGCCTTTACCTCGGGCATGGAGTCGCATATTGCTTAGCCAATTTAAATTATATGGAATTTGTACAATGAATTCACTCTAGTATCTACAATGACAGTATGCTTGTGTTTGAGAACTGGAAGTAATGTTTGAGGTACTGCCCATTGATAGGTAGCTGTAAAGATGCACCTTTAAGATTCTCCAGGAAGAATGTGTTATTTGCCCTTGCTTCCATAACTCTGAATGGGCCATACTAGAGAGGATCAAACTTCCCATGTTTGCCCTTATCTTCTCTTCTAGTATCCCACCTTAATACTAGGTTTCCAACTTTAAAATCAATCTCTCTAGATTTTCTGTCAAAAATACCCTTCATCTTTGATTGATACATAATCAAGTTGTCTCTTACCTTATCCCTTATTTCACTCATCTCCACTACCTTATACATCCTTCTTATCAGAGCATTGGGTTCTTCTTTTGCCTCCTGAATCATTACAATCACGGGCTTCACAAGCTTACTTAAGAACAGATCTTGAGTCCCATACACTAACTCAAAGGGTGATTTTCCTGTAGACCTTCTTGTAGTCACTCTGACAGCCCATAGAGAAAACTTTAATTTAGAATCCCAATCTTTCTAATTCTCTGCAATAGTTTTCTTCAGGATCGTCATCAATGTTTTGTTAGTGGATTCAACCAATCCATTTCCCTGTGGATGATAAGCTATTGAATAAGATAAAATAACATTATACTTTTGAAAAAAAAGCAACGAACTTACTTGAAATGAAGGCTTGAGCATTTTCTGTTATGATTTTCACAAGGCATCCAAATCTACTGAAAATATTTTTCTCTAAGAACTTCATCACATGATTTTCCCTTTTAGTAGGTATAGCCACTACCCACTTGGTGAAATAATCAGTAGCTGTAAGAACCCACTTGTGTTGTCCACTTGAAGGTGGGTTAATTTCTCCAACAAAATCTAGTCCCCATTGTCTGAATGGTTCTTCTATGAAGACTGGGATCAAAGGCAAGGGAGCTAGCCTCTTTTTCTCAGCAAAAAGTTGACACTTCTGACAGCTTCTGAAAAACTTATATGTATCACCAAATAGAGTTGGCCAATAAAACCCTGCCTGGAGTATTTTATGTGCAGTAGCCTTCCAACTATAATGTCCACCACATAACTTCCCATGATAATATTTAATGGTCTCTGTAAATTCATCCTCTATTAAACATAACAATAAAATTCCCACAAGATCCTTCCAATACAATCTGCCCTCAACAATCACATATGGCTGTGCTTTGATATTTAATACTGTATATTTTTTTCTATCCAAATATTGAGGACAAGAAAGAAAACATAAATAATGAACTATGTGCTTGTACCATTCTGAACATAAAAACTTATACCTAATCTTCATACCTGGATTTGATTTTCCTTCACCTTCTTCAATTATCTCCTCATTTGCAAGTGTTAGAAAATTGATTCCCAATGCTTGAAAATTTGACTATGTCAACATCTTTGCCAATAATTGCCATTTCACCAGCTTTTTGGGCTTTATGTCCAAGTCATACTCTTGGATCTTGGCTATCCATTTTCCTCTTTTTCCTTCCACATCACTATAGACTAATACATCCTTTACTGCAACATTTGGCACATAAGCAATAATTTGTGACTGCAACACATAAGTTCTGAAGGCCTTTAGGGATTTTACCAAAGCATATACCTATTTTCCAAGAATATTGTACTTTTCTCCGTATATCAGTCCTGATGATGAGTCTGGGTCTAGACTCGAAACGTCGACAAATATAAAGATGAACACTGTGGAAAATCCGAACTCCTCTCAGAAACCACACCACAGTAATCTACAGTCCAAAATATTGTACTTTAGTTCAGCATCTCTAAGAATCTTGCTAAAGAAAGCAACTGGCTGCTCCTTTTCTTCATCATTCTTCTGTAACAAAACAACAACTATTGCATTAGGTGATGCAAATGAAAAAACTTGAAAAGGATTTTGATAATCAGGGCTAATTAGAATTGTAGCTGCTTGTAATGCTTCTTTAATCATGGAGAATGACTCTTTGGCTTCCTTGGTCCAATGCACTTCATTCTCCTTCTTCAACATATTAGTAATTTATTTTACAATTTCAGCATAATTGGACACAAACCTCCTTAAAAAGTTTATTTTTCCCATAAATCTTTTAATATCTTTCTTACTCCTGGGTAGGGGTATTTTCTTCACACCTTTCACCCTTGTTGGATCTATCTTCACTCCATCTCTAGAAACAATGTGCCCCATCATCTTGCCCTCCTCCAGGGAAAAAATAAACTTCTTAGGATTCAAGGAAAGCCCAAATCTTCTACATTTCTCAAAAGTCTTTTTAAGATGATATAGATGCTTATCATGAGACTTAGAGAAAATAGTGATGTCAGCCAAGTATATCACTACAAACTTATCGCCCATAAAATCAATTTCCATATCCCTTTGAAATGTAGCACTTGCATTCATCAACCCAAAAGGCATTCGAGCATGCATAAAGGTTCCCCAAGGAGTTGTGAATGTAGTCTTCTTCTGATATTCTTTATCCATATCCACCTGGTTATACCCAGAGAACCCATACAGCATTGAAATTCTGAATGGCCCTATTACCTTCTGCAGCACATGATCCATTTTAGGTAACATATAGTTATCTTATAAGGAAGTCCTGTTGAGATTTCTAAAGTCCACACATAGCCTTATTTCTTCATTTTTCTTCCTTATAGGCACTAAATTGGCCACCCAGTTAGAGTATCTGAGTGGAACTATTATCTTGGCATCAAGCAACTTTTTGATTTCTTTCTCAATCAATGGTAAAAGCAAAGGATTTATATGTCTAAGTTTCTGCTTAAATGGTTTAATCCCCTCTTTCAATGGAATCTTGTGTTGAATAATACTTACATCATATGTTTTGAGATCCTCATAGGACCAAGCAAAAACATCAACATAATCCCTGAAAAGCTTAATATATCTCTCCTTGTAATTAAGTGGAACTCCATTAAATAATTTGACTAACCTGGGCTCCTCCTGGGTTTTAATATTGTGATCTTGAATCTGCTCATCCTATGGAATTTTCTCTGCACTAACAACTACATCATTGGAGTTAAAAAGTCTTTCGAGAGGGACAAGCCCTCTTAGGAAAATATTATCTTTCAATTGGATAATTTTTTATTAACTATAGATTTTTTCAAACCACTTACCTATGCACCTTCTGTTGCTTCATCTTCATCTTGATCAATATCTGTACCCTGAAAACCTTCAATCATAGTCAAGAATTCCTTAATTTCTTGATCATCCTCAAAAATTTGTGTTACCGGGAATAGTGTCCACTCGGATGCTGCTATTCCCACTAAGATGGGTGGCTATCTTAGAAACAAACAAGTAAAGTCTACTATTGTTTTCTTTTATGAAAATAGACAAGAGGAGAACCAAGAAGACCAACCTTAGTCTTGCGCTTGATTTCCTCTCCTTCTTGATAGAGCTTCACCGCTTCTTCTTCATCTGCCCAGCTTCAAAAGGAACCTGTCGAATCACAACAACATACTACTATCGAAGAAACAAAGATCTATATTCATAAATAACACAGGACCAGATGTGTGTTAACCATATAAATGCATATATAAACAAGTACACAAGAATATGGAAGAAAACAAGAATAGCTTTATTAAGATGAAAAATAGCAAGAGGATTACAACCATATGTTCTGACCCAGCATCATCCTCCAGCTAGAAAGCCCTTCTTCACCTCAAGTAAAGCTTAGATCACCCAACACTATGAATGTACACCAGAAAACCAACAACACTTCTCTATAAGATACAAAATTCCAGCCTCTGGATCTCTGTGATGAGGGATCCATATATAGATGATTACAGAGAGATGAGTCATCTTCTGGGATCTTGATTAGTGTCCTCTCTCTGATAGTTCCTGCTTCCACTTGGAGAATGATAATCTCTTACTCATCCCTGGTCGAAAACAGAGAGGCAAGTGTCAGAGGGGAAGCTTCTGGAAGATTCCATGATCTTCCACCTCGCATTTTGTCCCTGCCATTTGTCCATTCCCGACCATCGCACCCTATAGAGGAGAAAAATAGTATGAATCGCACCCTGTACATCGGGAAGGTGATATGCATCGCACCCTCTGCATGAAGCTTTCAGTATGGTCCAGTTTTGACCATTTATGAGCAGTTTTCAGTGGAGAACTTCTGGGAGATGATGTAATCAGTTGACCTTGTTCCTTTAGGCAGTGAAGCAACACTTTTAGGGACTTAAGAGCCCTCAGTTTCTGGACATTTGTGATTGGGGTTGAAGTGCCCAAAAATGTCTATAACAGTTGCCCCCTAAAGCATGAGATCGTTAATCTTTTTTGATGTCGGGTGAAATGCTTTACTATGAGGATCCAAAGTTTTTCCGAGCTGGGAGGCGACCTGTAATAAGATACAATACAATAAATTATCTTGACAACATTTTTTCATGATCTAGTTGAGGCAGGCATTCCCATGCTCAGCTTTATATCATTTTCATGTACATAGGACAGACAATGTCTGTGTGACAGACTGATGATATGGACACATCATCCTTTGATTTGGATGATCATCTAATCGACAATGATGTACACTGATGTTTTTATATTCCTGAATATATCGAAGCCCGAATGGATGAAACTAGATCCGGGGTCTTCAAAACTCGTTCAATATTCACTCGGAGTACAAGTCGATCCATGTGAAAAATGTTCTAGAGTCGAACATGGAAAGACATCACCTGATTACCAGCCAATGATGTAAGCTGTTAACAGGCACGAGAAGAATCACCATAATGAAAATGACCCTCAAGGTACTACAGTACAATTCACGTGGTGTGAAAAAGGACTTGGCGTCGAACACCACGTAAAATCTCTCGGCCGAAAGTGAGAAACTTTCCATTGAGGCATGCAAGCTTCAAAGTACTGAAAGGGTTGTTCCTAAGTCAACTTCTTGGATAATGAGCTGATGTCGACAAGAAGTGACCCGTCACAGGAGGTCCTTAATGAATCCCACATCAACGACACGGAAAGAAGCAAATGATTTTGGAGGTGAAAAAATCTGATGATACAGGGTTCAGGGTGGCGGTAATGAAGGAATGAAGCATGAATGTATTGCAGTGGGTGAGACATAGGTGAATTGTTTGAATGACTTCTCTTGAACATATCGGCAACACTGACGATGGATCGGTAGCGTTAACCCCAAAGATGGATGGTGTGATGGACCAATGGTGATGACCAGTGAACAGAACAACCCAACCTGGCATGGATGCGGAAGGAAAGTGTCATGTTCAAGAGCGACTTGCTACCAATAAAGTTTCTTCAAGTTTTCTTCCCAATTTTCCCCAGTCATTGCTGACCAGTACCTCTTTATTTTTGTCAAGCTTGAGGAGGATAACATATGCTTGTTCTATAATCCACCCTTCGGGCGAACTTGTCGCTATATTTTAGCGAGCCTAGCGACAATGAAACTTGTTCTCGTCCATTTGGACGAGTTTGTCGCTATTAGGTTTTAACGAGTTTAACAACAAAGATAACTCAGTCCCTCTCAATTTTAGAGAGTCTGAAAGGAACGGAAAGGAGACTCCAGCAATTATTTTTCGTCATATAATCCCTTAAGTCCGAAAAAGCGTAAAATAATACAAAAGGGATTAATTTTCGATAGTTTTAACGAGCCGAACAAGGCAAGCGCTCGATCTTTTTGTGTAATAATCCCTAAGGTCCAAAAAAGATTAAAATATAGAGGAGGGATAGCACTTCTGATGACTTTAACGAGCCGGAGAGGCCAATTGCTCGGCAATCTTTTCATATTTTATGAGTCAAGTGAAAAGAGCTTAAAGAAGACTCCTTTTCGAGGAACGAGTGATGGTTTCTGGTAGCAGCTGATTCTAGGTAAGATTTGGAATTTTCAATCACGATAGTGTCACAAGGATGGCTAACAGAATCACTCTTCGCAGATGTTCCTCGAAGGGGTAAAAAATCATATGGGGGTGAACGATCAGCTAAAAACAGAGTCGAGGTGATGGCGAGAACACGACCAAGGCTCAAAAGCTGGCGATAAGGCATTCACAATGGTTATTTACCTGTTCATTTTTTAATGAGCTTAAACACGGGGAGGAACACTTGCTCATGACTTATGTTTATTTTTTAACGAGCTTGAACTATGCGCTAAAACTGCTCGTGGAGAGTTTATTTTTTAACGAGCTTGAACTCTTCGACAACATTTCTCGCCAGTCGTACGATAAGAAATGTCTCATTCAAGATGCCATTTTTTATGGAGCTTGCACCTTTTGAAGCTTTGCCCCGAATCCTTTCTTTATGCAAGTTAGGAAACGACTATCCTTATAGGTTTAAAGGGTTAGAGGTCCTAAAAATTTAAAAAAATAAATAGCCGCTCTTCATTTGCATGCGGAAAGGTTTGCATGCCCCCAGGTATAGCAAAAAATTTCCAGGTTACAAAGAAATTTTCATCCGCGTAGCAAATAAAATTCTTTCTCGGCGATGTCCATTGAAACAGACAAAGGGGAGCGGAGCCACTTGGCATAACCTTAACGAAGGTATCTTATTCCATTATGTTCCTATTTTCCTGTGAGGACGGGTTCACCAGACTAGTCATGTATCCCTCGCGGAAATCAAACCTATACCCGAGGTTTTCCTGCCGAAACAGACCAGGGTGCATGCCCCCTGGGTTTCAGTCACATCTACCTTAATCACTCGCACTCATTAGGTGGACGGACTGGAGACCGATGAGAGATTTATTGCGTGAAAAGACCATTTAGGGATGGCATTTGACTATTTGCGATGTGTGAACCAGGGAATGGCATTTGGTCTACGAGCTTGACCATTCTGCCTTCGTGCGGAAAACACATTACTCTAAAGAGTGAGGAGACGATGGCTCCCATGCAATAAATATAGTCCTGTCCAAGGAGTAGATTATAATCCAAGGGTCCTTGAACTACCAT
>APFE030622465.1:47687-76598 GCA_000404065.3 Pinus taeda
TTTTTGGTTTCCCATTCCCAGAAGGGTTTGTAGAATACTTTCTAGGAGATGAGTCCTCGTGGTTTTTCTTCTTCCCTTGTTTTTTCTTCTTGCCTCCTGGTTGCTTGGGTTCTTTGCCTTTGTCTATTGACACGACATTTACTTCCAAGGCTAGAAGTTCCTCATTTGCATTTTGACTCGAAACCGTGCAGGCCTTTTTTGATGTAGCCTTCGCGGTTTTAGTGCTTGTCGTACCTACCACACCATCGCCGACATGAGAGTATTTTTTTTATTTAGGAGGCGGAGGAACAAAAAATTCTGGTCTAGGAGCGTCAGGGATTTTATCATAGAGCGTGCCAGACTGAGTATAGATCAAGTCTAGATATTGTGCACGAGCAATAACTTGCTCTTCAGTGATAACTCCTCCCTTTGGCACATCTTCTGTAATAGCGGGTAACAACGACTTAATAAACCATTCAGCCAATAGTTGATCAGGAACATATGTTTTTACCATTCTACGACGATGCCGCCACTCATGAATATGATCGGATATGTGAGTGGCTGTCGTTTGCTTGAAAGTGGTAAGTAGCTCAGTTCCTGTTTCGTACCTTATAGGTAATTGAAAATGGGTTAAAAAGGTTGTGGCTAGGGTATTGAAGTTATCAAACGAAGCTTTAGGTAGTTCGATATACCACTTTGTTGCTAGACCAGTTAACATGCACTGAAAGAGGCGAAGCCGAATTGAATCATCATTGAGAGTGTTTGATGAACACCATAGATGAAAGGTCATCACATGATTTGATGGGTCTTCGCCCGGATTTCCATTGAATTTTGGAATATCCGACGGAATTTTATGTGGAATCGCCAGCCACCAAGGGGCATAGGTGATTGGATCGTTCATTAGTCAACTTAGATCCGGTAACTCTAAGGTCGCCACAAAAGGCAACTGTTGATTTAGGCTTGGTTGAGCATACCCAGGATAAGACGGAATTGTTTGAGCAGTCGACCTTTGCATACCAACATAATGCATTTGATGTTGGTAACTTTGGTAAGGTTGATGGGCATAACCATTATGATATGGTTGATACAACTGCCCATTACTTGCAAAGACTTATTTCTCATATCCTTGGTAAGCTTGCTGGAATTGCGGTTGTTGGTATTGCACCAGACATGGTTGTGAAGCCATGGACTGTTGTCCAGTACTGACTGTTTGACCAAGATGGGGATTGGTCTTCCCCGTTTGAACTTGTGCCATTCCACTAGTTGGTGACTGTGGTTGTGTCGGAGGTACAAGAGATTGTTGTATTGCAACCTGCGAAACTTGAGGTTGGCATACAACTGGTGACGTTGTACTTGCGATACTGCCACAATAGCCAGCGTAGTGGGGATATTTTCATAGGTAAACTTGTTGTATTGAGCATACAACTCTTGGTTGTTGAGATAGGATTGGCACCCAACCGCTAGTTGTGATTCCAGCATAACCCAAATTTTGTTGCGAACTCACGCATGGTTGTCCTTCTGAGGAAGACAATGAAAGGGTGTACGGCCCTCCATACGACAGTAATCCAGTACTCAAAGGAATGATTTGCCTTTGGGGACTAGTTTGCCCAAATTGACCTTGTGACAGATCAATTTGTTGAGACTCAACGTAAGAGATTCCAGATATAATTCCGGATGAATAAACGAGAATAGTCCATACTGTCGAAATAGCCCCTGGATGGACTCCATCTAGTGATTGAAAGCTGGTTGAGAGAAATGGCACGCCGATGAACATTGTCGGAATAGCAGAAGGAGCTTCTGTTGTTGTTGTGTCAGGTGACACAATCCTTGATGTTGAAGGTTGTTCAGACATATTAAGCCTATCCAAAAGATTCCTCGGCGATTCTTCAAGAACTTCCAAGGGTGGGTGAATATTTTCTGATGAAGAAGGATACAGGGCGATCCCAGCTCCAAGTTGCATTGGAGTGCTAAATGGAGGATCTTCCACAAACTCTTCTATGGCAATCAATCTAGGAGGAAGAGGTAGACCGTTAGGTCCGTAAAATATTTCTGGTGTCGAAGAAGATGTAAGTTCTACAGCAGCAGATGGTTGGGGAGTAACACCTTCCAAATCAGCTGTAGATAGAGCCGGTTCAGGAATAGAAGTTTTAACCGTCACACTAGGATCAGTTGTAATGTCCTCTTGCTGTTGTGGAATTTCTCTTGTAGAGGCAAGGATACCAGAAATGTTTGGACTAACCGGAGTCTCTGAGGATGTCGGAGTGCTTGCTCCAACCAACATAGGGGACTTTGATCGGTTAAACGAGTTGGCTTCGTCCGGAATGGTTTCGCCTCTGGAGTCAAAGATGGTTGAATTGTAAGTCTCCACGAACGACGGGGTTTTGATTGACTTTCTTCCACAATTGTGGATTACTTGATCAACTCAAACTAAAAAGGGAAAATGTTTTCCGAATTAAATGAATTTTAGACGCTTTGACACAACTTTTTTTTTCAATTTTAAAGAGTCGAGAAAAACAAAAGATGACTCTAGTCTCCTTCGATTTTTATATAGCCTGAAGTGACAAGTGCTCAAAGGACCTTTTCTTTTAAGGAGTCTGAAAAGGAGCAAAATGGACTTCTCTGGAGATCTAGGCAAAGAGGACTACCAAACCAATCGCAAAACTACAGAATGCTTTTTAAGGTACGGCAGTCAATCTTCCCAAATGTTGTGTTCAGTGCATTGTGATCGATAGGGCGGCAGACATGACTTCCTAAGGATAAAGGATGCAGCCTATTGTGGTATCCCAATATATACTCGATGGTACGTGGGAGCACAAGTCCGTACTGACACTTTCCATCTCAGAGTGGAGGAATCACCCAATCAACACTGAAAACAACAGTTACCAGGTTTTACGACGTCGGAATACATCTCTAGCCTAGACCTCTAGATGTTGTGCATTAAGTTCCAAAGTGTTGTTAGATTCATTAAATTTATTTTAAGTTGATCTTGCTTAACAATTTTCCTTTCAGGTTCACCACGTGATGTGTATATAACTCCTAAAATGTAGTCTAAGATGATAAAAAAACATTTAATCTTCTTTCAGCAATGAAAATCCTAGCTACTAAGGAGAGAAAGTTAGGAATCTTTTCTTCACAGAGCACAGAGCACATGCTAAATGCACAGTCCTAAATCAAGCCAAGCAATCAAAATGCAAATGCACATGCATGTATTTGTTTTCAGCCTTCTTAATGTGAATGATGTTAAGAAAGCTATGTGAAAAATGAATTACTTTTAAAGCGACAGTACTCAACAAAATTCTTTTTCGAAATGAAGTGAAAGCAAGAGAGACACTTTGCAATTTTGAAATGAAAATTGCTTTTCGACACTTTAAAACTACTAATTCAAATCCTATGCAATAGTAACCGTATAATCGACTATCCAGAACAATGGGATTGTTTTCTAAAACTGAAAACGACAGCTACGACACTTTCAGATCTAGAGATGGCAGTTTGACTATGCTACTTTTTTGCAAAAGAGAACTAAAAATGACGCACAATACATAAAAACATTTATAGTTCTTTGCACTAAGGAGGCGGAATAATGCAAGAGAAGGGGGTTTTCTCAAAAGTACACTGACTATAGACAGCAAAACTCTTGAATAGGGCTGAAAACAGTGAGAAAAATCCACAGTCTGAGGGTAAAGTTAACCCTCCCTGACCATCGCACCTATTACACAATGAAATCAGTATGGAGTGCACCTACTGCACTTGGGAAGTGCGATTCATACAGACTGCCTTGAAGGCAGGGTACGATGGTAGTAGTGCGAGACTTCAAACAGGATTTCACTCATAGTTTGCAATCTAGTTCAGGTGTTTAGGCCGAATAAGTAAAGATCAGTGTAGGTAAAACACAGGGGTGATCTAAGAGGTTACTAGAGCCACCACTTAGGGAAATTAGATTGCTTGCAGATCTATTGTTTAATTCATAAACAAAACCTGGAGATAGACTGAAGCAGCATTGATCTACTTTGCATTTGTATAATAAATGTTGTTCGAAGGCTAGCTATCTTGACTTTAGGCTCCATCTGTAAGTTTATAAAAGAAACAAGGATAGATAGGCTAACAAGTAATCTAGTCGCTCCCCAGCTGAGTCGCCATTTTGTTATCTGGGAACAATGTCCACTCGGATGCTACTATTCCCACTAAGATGGGTGGCTATCTTAGAAACAAACAATCAAAGTCTACTATTGTTTTCTTTTTTGAACATAGACAAGAGGAGAACCAAGAAGACCAACCTGAGTCTTGCGTTTGATTTCCTCTCCTTCTTGATAGAGTTTCGCCACTTCTTTTTTGGTCTACCCAGCTTCAAAAGAATCTGTGGAATCACAGCAACATACTACTATCGAAGAAAAAAGGATCTAAATTCATAAATAATACAGGATCAGATGTGTATTAACCATATAAATGCATATATAAATAGGTACACAAGAATATGGAAGGAAACAAGAATAGCTTTATTAAGATGAAAATTAGCAAGAGGATTACAACCATGTTCTCTGACCCAGCATCATCCTCCAGCTAGGAAGCCCTTCTTCACCTCAAGCAAAGCTTAGATCACCCAACACTATGAATGTACACCAGAAAACAAACAACACTTCTCTATAAGATACAAAATTCCAACCTCTAGATCTCTTTGATGAGGGATCCATATATAGATGATTATAGAGAGGTGAGTCATCTTCTGGGATCTTGATTAGTATCCTCTCTCTGATAGTTCCTGCTTCCACTTGGAGAATGATGATCTCTTATTCATCCCAGGTTGAAAACAGAGAGGCAAGTGTCAGAGGGGAAGCTTCTGGAAGATTCCATGATCTTCCACCTCGCATTTTTGTCCCTGGCATTTGTCCATTCCCGACCATCGCACCCTACAGAGGAGCAATTCAGTATGCATTGCACCTTGTACACTGGGAAGGTGATATGCATCGCACCCTCTGCATTGAGCTTTCAGTATGGTCCAGTTTTGACCATTTATGAGCAGTTTTCAGTGGAGAACTTCTGGGAGATGATGTAATCAGCTAACCTTGTTCCTTTAGGTAGTGAAGCAACACTTTTAGGGACTTAGGAGCCCTCAGTTTATGGACATTTATGATTGGGGTTGAAGTGCCCAAAAATTTCTATAACAATTTGCCAGTGTTTTATATTATCAAGAACAAAAGGCCTATGCCTCATTTCAACCTCATATCTTAGTTTGGATTAATAGGAGGTCTAAAAGTACTAGCAACCACAGCCAAAGAGTCTGCTAATCTGTTCCCCTCTCTTGGAATGAACTAAATGTTAAAAGCTTCAAAGAAGTTCTCAACCAAATCCCACACTTCATTTTTGTATGCCCTAAGCCTAGGGTGTTTTGTTTGACAATGGTTCTTTATTGCTTTATAATCAACTCTGAATCTCCAAAGACAAAAATTGACTAGACTCCCATTTGTTTTGCTGTTTGCAAAGCAATGATCAAGGATTCATATTTTGCCACATTATTTGTTGGCTCAAACTCCAACTTGAAAGAAAAAGGGAACATATTACCTCCAGGTGCAATTAGAAGGAAACCAATGCCTATTCCTTCTTTAGAATAGGCTCCATCAAAGAAGCACTTCCACACCCCTTCTGTTTGTAGCTCTGTATTTACACTAACTGAAGTAAGCTGCCTCTGGTTATCTTGAGCCAACTCTGCATTGTCATGTAGCACGAAGCAAGCAAAGTCATATTTCTCCTAGCTATATACAAGTGAATTACTTGCTCCATTTTTATTTTTTATTTTTACAAATCTAGTTTCTTTGTACAACCTCCTTTCTTCTCCACCAAAAATTGGTATGACAGCATAAGTAAAATCTAGTTTCAAAACACCAACCAATTTAGCCCCCCATGACTTAGATAGCAACATTCCAAACCGAGCAGGGGTATATGCTACCACTACATCCATTACCAAGCTTCTAGCTGGGATCTGCGCTAGTGACACCACCATATCTTTAATGACCCCTAGACATTTGACTTTATTTGAATCGAAAAAATACAAATCCCTGTAAGGTTTAGTAACTTGTAGGTTTAGTTGTTTCATCACTGATAATGGCATAAGGTTACATGAATCTCCTGAATCAAACATACAATTGTGCAAGAGGAATTCATGAATCAATAAAGAAATGTAGAAAGGAGGTGTGGAAGAATCTACCTCCTCCACATGTTGACCAAAAACCACTATCGGTTTATCTTCTTTCAAATTCATAGTATCATTTATATTTACATTCTCTTTTAGATTAATAAACTCAACAATCTCTCTTTGATAAATTGGTGCTTTAACCAACTCTGTGAGAAGACTCACCTTGAAGTATTTGGGTCTTGCTATTTGCATTCTGCTGCTACTTTCCTTTATTCAATTGTTTTACAGGCTGTGGTTCTTGTGGAGTCACCTTTTATAAGGGAGTTGGAACTTTCTACTCACCTTCATCTTCTTGACTTCTAGATTATTTCCTTGATCTAAAGTCATATTTCTTATATAATTATGCCTGCATAAAATTAGAAAATTGCTTCCAATATTCATCAAGTTCATTCTCATCATAAACAACATCTATTTCAGTATATTCATATTCTTCTCCCTCAACACCTAGTTCATCTTCATCTACTACATACAATGTGGAAATATGATCATCATGGTCCCTGGAATGCTCTGGTACTTCATCAAGATCTGCCTCTAAGTAAAGGTGGCTTGAACCTAATCTTGGTCTTTATCTCTCCTTCTGCAAGTTTTGCAGAGGTTGTCTTCTATATTGAGGATTAAAGTTTCTGCTTTGTTGTGCTTGCCTCTGAGAATTCTTACTCTCCAACTCTAATTTAATAAACTTATTAGGCAATGTTTTAATTACATTACTGATATCCTCCAATGTTTGACTTTGAGAGGATTCCATTTTAGCCTTTCTCTTATCTTGGATAGGTTGTGTCTCTGGTAATTTACCTGTAGCCACCAGATTTTCTTCTATCTCTAAGGCATCAGTTTGTGTCTAATCAAGGTTTGTAGATCTTCTCTCCCTCAATGTGAATCCAAAATTTGACTCAAAAGCCCCTGCAAAAGTTATTTTTGCACCAGCATGAGGGGGCTTAATCTCCACTGGAAGACTATTGTACAATTTATTGAACCTTCTGATGAATTCAACAACACTTTCATCAAATTTCTTCTTAATAGCATTAAACTCTGTGAGTGAATACCCATGATCTCTTTTCTCTCCCCATCTCTGGGTGAACAGGTGCTCCATCTCTTCCCATGTAGGAATAGAGTTATTAGGAAGACTTTTAAACCATTTTCTTGCTTCTCCATCCAGGGATTGCACAAAAAGTCTTAAAACAACATCTATATGCTCAACATTTAGATTCTCTTCAAAATTAAAAAATACTTCTATATGATTCTCTGTTGTTTGTTCATCCTCCCCTATGAAATGAGGAAGAATCTTCAAATATTCTTGAGGCATTTGATTCAACTGTTGTGGCAACTGAATAGGTGCATACCTATTCATCAAGAATGCAGGTACTGCCATGTTTGCTCCTGAACTTACTGAACCTTAAGTGCCAGCAGTTGTAGAACCTGACTGAAGAGTAAATGGAGTATGAGAAGGTGGAAATATAGTTATAGGTTCAGGTTTAATAACTATAGCAAACATTGAGAAGAAACATACTCTTGATAGTTGGGTTCTTGAAATGAAGTAGATGTAAAAGGTGCCTCTTGGTCAATAAAAGATGAATGTTTGGATGAAAAATGAGTTGAATTGCTGCCAGGTGTAGACAGTGTAGGACTTGGTGTAACTGGAGTTTTAGGCCTTTCAACCCTCTTAGAAACTAGCCTCTCAGGGTCTAAAAGGGCTTGAACTTTTTGCTGTGAGTTATCTGACCTTGTATGGGGCCTATTTGGAGCCAAAGTTATTACTTTCTATTCAACACAACCAAATATTTCCTCCTCACTGAACAACTAGAGGAAAATATTAAAAACCTAGGGAAAAGTGTTATTGCTTCTCTCCCCGGCAACGACACCAATTAATGTTGTCCCTTAAGAGACCAGTTTCTTGGCTATGTAGAAATTGTGCTTAAGACATTAATGTTTATTATTTATGTCACTTAATTGTATGTCGTATTCTCAAATGAATGACCTAAAGGACCTGGTTTTAAACCCTCAATACTTAGGTGATATGAAAGTCTCAGAATGCTATTTTATTGTTGAAGATAAATGTTGAATGAATAATGCTTGGAGAAGTTAGAGACAATATGCTGTTTTACACAGAAACTACTATCTGTGACACTTAGGGGAGTCAAAGACAATATGTTGTTTTACACAAAAACTACTATCTGTAACTTAGAAGAATTGCAAAGGTAGGATCTTCAAGTATAGGAGCGCTCTTTTAAGGAAATTTAACTTCATCCACATAAGCAAACAAAGACTTGCAACTTCATTACCATACTTAAAGGAAACAAGACATATGATGACACATAATAGAGGAGTTACAAAATCATACCCAACAATGTGTGGAAAACTTCTGATTCTTTCATTAATCAATAGTTTTAGCAGGAATACATGTTCTTCAAAATTCCCACCTTTTCTCTGTAAATTTTTCTCTTTTTATACATTATGAGAAAGTTGGTAATTACCAAAACTGTCAAACTGCGTAACTATCTCCTAACTGTCTAAAGTAAAATTCATTACATAATATTACATTAGAGGGTAAAAGACACCTCATTCTCAAGAAAACAAAACAACAAGAAGTAACAGAAATTAGAAAACTGATGATAGTTGCTCGTTGTTTGGGTCTGTGGCTTGAATGCTGATGAAGTCTCTTTGTAGATATTCTGATAATAGTTAAACTTGTTTTAACACAGTGAAAATACATATTTTACAATATTCAATGCATGGCTGTGGGTTATGGGTGCACGTATGTATCAGAAATGTCCTGATTAGTGGAAACATAAAGAAACCCGACCAATCACTGTTCCTTTGGAGTTTCGGTCATCCACCTCTAATTCTAGTCATTCTACTAAAACAACGGAATTGGTTGATTTACGCGGAATATGGATTACCACGGAACTGAAAAGAATTTAGACTTTGGTTCATAATCTTATCGCATCTAACTTTTCCCATAAACCTTTGCCTTGCCCACAGACCCGATATGGAAACAAAACTGTAATTTAAAGATTTCTCGGGTTCGAAATTTATAATAAATTTTGTGCACTTTTCGACGTGATATCCATCGGATCTCGTCGCTTCTTGATGAGCGACTGTGATTAATTCAGACTTCAACGGATTAAATCAAATTCTATAAGCCATCATGTTGAATTTATGAATTAAACATCGTTCATGTTAACTATGCGATCGCTGTCAAATCTGCCTTCTTCAAGCGGACGGCCCTGATCAGCGGAGGTGTTAACCCGATTATATAACTTCTTGCGTCCGATTTATAATTAATCCTTGTTCTTGTTATCCATGCAACTGCCTTTGGATCTATTGCTTATCGATCGGACGACTCAGATCTTCTCCCGAGTTCCTTGCATTCAAAAGCCATAAATATTCATAAAGCAAATCATTTCTTTCAAATTTCCGCATTCTCCTTTATTTCCGTTATAAGATAATATTTGATTTTTCATTTTTTATTTTTTTCGATAAATGTGAAAATAAAATTAAAACAACGATGGATGCTACAATAGTATCTATGGAGATTAACTTATGAAAACAACTTTAAAATTACCATCTCCCTAATTTCTTTACAATATAATGTTTGATCTTATTTGGTTCATTATTTTTGCTTACTTAAAGTTATATGAGCTTTTATATCAAGCTTGTAATCTTATAGTTCATTGTGAAATATGCCTTTTTTCTCTTGGGGTTGTTAACAAGCAAAAACGATGTGCCAATATATTAAGATCCATTGAAAAGGAATTTATTCTTGATTGAAATTCAATTAAATGATAAAAAGTATGAACGCAATATCTTTTACTCAAACTTTGTTTCATGCTAGTATACACATGTATGATTGGCAAGTTGGAACTTTTAAATCCTATTTTTCTTATTGCTTAACATGTGATTTTTCATCATACCATAAGGTTATGGTTTGTTAATTTATTGATGATTGTGAGGTAGGTATAATTTCTATGTTTGTGGTTTGATTTTAAGCTTTAAGAGGTTTTTAGATCTAGTTGGACATGGAATATTATTTTCAACTAGTTAGTTACTAGTTTGGTGTGTGGTTGAGATATTCTCTCAACATGTTGATACTGTGGCTAAGATAGTGTGTCTATTTTGATCCAAATGTTGATGTGTTTATATGTAACATGGTTAATGAAATATATCACTCAACCGAGTTTTATGTGTGAGGAAATCATGTGTACTCTCCCATTTTCTTACATGGTATCAAATCTAGTCTCATGTCAACTCCATGATGAGAGGACCTAGGAAACATGAGTGGTTCTTGAGAGATGGTCATCTATACCTATATAATATTAACATGAGAGAGTGGATTGATTTTTTTTTTGGATGAGAGCATTTTTTTTGTTTTGAGTGATTTCTTCATTGCTTTTTCATTTGAATTTTTTGAGTGAGTTTCTATGTGAACCTAGTGTTGTTGAGATTATTAGTGTTAGGCAATAAAATTGTTGCTTAGAAATTTTGTAGAACATTTTGAAGGAGATTATAACCTAATGAATAAATACCTATGTAAAGGATCAAAGGAAACCATCATTGATATTTAAATTTCCATGGATATTCCAATATAATTTTTCGTCATAATAGATCTAATAGAAGCAACTAAAATTGATACTATGAGGGTTAATTTCCTTTAGATCTCAAGTTCTTTAATAGAAATTTTCTTGCTTAAATCAATAAAATAGTTGAATGAAAGAAATAAAGAACTAAAATAAATACACACACACATCCATAATAGATTCATGTTTTTCCCTTGGGAAGCTCTTATAGAAGAAAACCCAACTAGAAGGTGATGTTGCTCTACTCTATTATTTATAGTGTGGAAATATGTGAGTACAATGGAAGAGGTACTCTCTATATATTTACCTCTGACCTATGGACTTTGAAGGCTACTACATAGCCTTAACCCCCTCTATATCTCTCTAACTTCCCACTCTCAGTTTCTTTCCTCAATAATGGAACAAAATGCAATAGCATATAGTGTAAGGGCCTACTCCTCCTAGTGGCTTGGTATTTTACATAGTTCGATAGCCAACTAGAGGTAAGGTTTAACTCCCACAACCATCAACTAGAGTTACAAGTTTTGAACTTATAGAGTCTTTTTGAAATTCCACATATGGCTAGCCCATTTACATGAGTGATGGGGCTGATTTGACATCGTCTCATACCATGGTGATCAACAAGGTAGGTCAACTTGTAGGAGGCATGACTTTTTCATATGAACCCTAATTGATGTAATTTGTACACTATTGGAAAGTTTTATAAATTTAGATTGATTTATCAAGGTAAAATTCTAAAGTGGGAAAGTTTGACCATAGGAAATTCCATTTGATGCCTCAAATTGACTACAAAAGGTTTCAAAACCTAATTCTCCAAATTGGGGCATGTCATCAAAATAATTGCAGTCTAATTTCTCCAATTTGGTTCCACCTTGAAAGAAGCAAGATAGATAGAAAATAATATAATTATCCAATCGAGAAGATACCTCCCCATCTAGGGAGGATTTTGATCCCCAAAATATTTACTAAATGAGGTGAGGAAATTTTTCCTCTACCTTCTCCTTGGAATACCACTTTACTTTTTCTAGAAGTTTTCCTTTCAACCTAATATTCCAAAGGTCATGTCCCCCCTATATTATAGTTTTGAACCTATTCTACAAACATGTTTCCTATTCTAACTCTGCTTAAGAATTTGGTGCTAATTCCTCTATAGAAGGTAGTACTTGTTTCTCCTCCTGATCCAACATGGAGAGCTCATACAGTGTGGGGATAGATTGAGTTTGTAGGCATTATCTCTGACTTTTTATAATATTTTCAAAGGACCATATTGCATGGTAATGATATTCTTATTAGGACCATATATTATTTCCTTGTTCAATTACGACCAAGCTCCATCTCCATATTTCTTTCATGGTGATCATGCCTAGCCTTATATTTTTATTACAACTTGTTTAACATCTCATGTACTAGAAAATGTATCTACCTAATGTTCTCAACACATTTTTATGCTCTTAATTTATCTCCTGTGAAGTCCTCCCTTACCCCTTCTTATTGTCCATACATAACATGCAAGGGTGAACATGGAAAATATTATCCAAAGTTTGCTTCAAAATGTGACTTAACAATAGAAGTGTGGATTTCTGTATTATAAGAGTGGTGTATATAGATCATATTTTCATCCAGAGTCTTTAGATGCTTCTAACTATAGCCCCTCAAAAGATGCAGTAGATTCATGTTAAATACTTTTGTTTTTCCATATTTTTGTGGTTGGAATGTTGTAGACCTATTTAACTCCATATCTATCTTCTCCATCAACATATTCCAAAATGCACTAAGAAATATAGTTTCCTTATCTAAATGATGTTCTTTGATATCCCAAAGTGTGCCCAAACATGTTCAAAGAACAATTTTCTACTCCTTTTCCTTTGATGGTTTTTTCACAAGGTATGAGAACACACAGCTTTTTGAACATTTCAACTACCACAAAAAGGTAGTCATGTCCCTTCCTAGTTATTAAAACATCTACCACAAATTCCATGGAAATTTTTTCCTAATGTGTATTTGGTATCCGTAAGTGATGTCATAGATATTAGTTCTTATTACTAATCTTCCTAGTACAAAAAGTATACATCCTATAATGTATCATGCTACATATTCCTACATTCCAGGCCAGTACACATGCCTTTTTAAGTGGGAAACTATATTCCCAACACCAAAATGTCCTACAACCTTGGATTTGTGAACATCTTTGATAAACTATAGTAACTCACCTTGAGGAACACAAGAATTCTCTAACCTGTAGAGAAACCCATTATTGAGATGATATCCATATTTTTTGTCACCATATTCTACACGAACCTAGCCTTATAGATGTTGAAGCGCCCCCTTGAAGTCCTCATCTTTTGTGTATGTATCATGTGTGAAAGGATCCATGTGCATTAGAGTTCCCAAAGATGGTAGTTTTGGATGTGGCTGGCCTTAAAAGCTTGTATTCCAACCTATTTCTGTTGTCATTATTTTACTTCATGACTAGATGAAATTATTATAAGAACCCCATCCACTTGTAATGATTGGTCTACTATAGCTTACCATTAGCCAGCAAATATTGTAGCAATTAGTGATCTATATGGATGATGGTGTCCTTTCCCATCCGATATGTTTCCACTTTTTAACAAATTGTACCAAGGCATAGAGCTCCTTTTCATAGGTAGGGTAGTTGAGAACTACCCCATGAAATATTTCATAATGATGGCCTACAAGCCTTCCTCCTTGCATGAAGGCCACTCTAATGGCATACTTACATTTTTCTCCACTTTGAAGAGATTTTACAAGTTTGATAAATGATAAATAATCGTTGAATAAGAGAAAATTTGAGGTCTAAAATAGACCTCCTAAGTAATATTATAAAATAATACTGGAAATAATAAAATACGATTATAATTAATACATACCATGTTTGACGTCATCATAATTAATACTATTGGTTCTTATAAAGTTGATTTTTGTTGTACATTTTTGTTTTGAGGCACATTTTTTACCTCAAAATTTCTCTAATGAATATTTTTAATTTTATCTCATCAAAATTATTCCAGTGATTTGTTCCCCACTAAAGTCTTCGAATAATTATTCCCCCACTAGAAATTATTTATGCTCACGTTTATAGCATTGAGTAGCACAAATAATACTAAAAATGAAGATATGAACTTCCATAGGTAATATGTGTCCCCAACAAATTTCTAACTTTGAAGATATTTATAGGGACTAGCCACTTCATGATGGCCTCCATATTTGTAAGATCTATATTGAGCTCCCCTACACTAATTGCATACCTAAAATACACCAAAGGTTGTTGGGAAATCCACATTTATTTATGTTAGCTAGCAACTGGTGTTTCTTCAACATCTTTGACACCTTAGTAAGATGAAAGATATGCTCCTCCTAAGCAGTAGTTTAGACCAATATATCATATAAATAAACTATAACAAATGAATATAGGTATGGAGTAGTAAATCATTCATCATTTTCATAAATATAGCTAGTGCATTACATAAACCAAATGGAATGACCAACCATTGATCTAGGAGGATCCCTAATGGCCCAAAAATCAAAGTCCTTGAATCTTATAAAAACTAGGGCCAAGTTGGAGAGCTCATTGCAAGGAATCTAATGGCACAAATGACTCAATCCAATTTCATATGTAGAAGTTATGCTCAGTCAAATTTGTGGTCAAACTTAGCCAAAAGGTAAAAATCAACAAGACACATGGCACCGCTAACCAATTGTACAGTTGATGTGGTAGGTTCCAATGAGTGCTGAGGTGGTGCCACATGGCAGGTGCTGACTGGTACAATCAGGCATTGACTGAGCATGATGTGGACTAATCAAAGGGCTCCACGAGGCCCTATGGAAAGGTGTCACATGGCCCTATGGAAAGGTGCCACATGGCCCTAAGAAAGGTCGACACATGGCCTAGTGGATTGAATTAGAAAAAGGAAGGTTAGAGGTCCCAATGGGAGTCAAACCCTAACCTTACCAGAATGAAGTCAACCAAACATCATTGTAACACCACAAAAATTCTTAATATAACACTAAGGCCATACATCTTTGCATTTAATCGTGTCTATAGTGGCTAAAAAAGGTTAGCGGAGCCCACTAATCCCAATGGCTCCACCAAACTTGAATGATGGGAATAGAACCATGCCAATGGTTATATGACAATAATTTTTTGTTATGACTCAATGGTTTAAATTGAACGATGAAGTTCCAAAAATATAACCAACCATTATATGTTATTGATGTTGGTTTGTAATGGTTTGAATGGTGGTTGTTTAAAATGAGTGGTCTCACAACCAATGGTTATACATAAAACCAAATTCTACAATGGTTTTATAATGTTATATATAGCGGATGGGTTATTTAAAAGGTTTGTTATAATGTTTAACACCAAAATGGTATGGTCGTGGGGTTTGATCCCCGGACCTACCAAACCACAAGTCTTAATACGCTATGTGCCAACCAAGACACCAACTCAGTGGGTTTGTAATGTCCACCAATCCTTTAATATTTAAACCAATGTTTCATATTCAGTAGAGGGTAGAGTTGTGAGTAGAGAGGAGACAAAAACATAAAGGGTTGGGAAACCATGACAGAGCGAGAACCTTGACAAGTGGAACCCTATGACGGGAACCTTATGTAGGTGCATTTTTTGAGAAAGAATATTCTCATTGGAATATTCTCTAGAATATTCCCATAAGGAATCTTCTATGGAATCTGAAGATTTTATGGGGTTCCAAATTGATGGTGGCATAATATAGCTAAGTTTATATTCATTTTATTCATAATTTCACAAGGATTTCATTGATGCAATTATAGTTGGGATCTAAGAAGTGGATCTCAAGGCTCAAGGAAGAATCCTAGATGTTTCATTCATTGCTAGACACGAAGCTCGAGACATCAATGTACCTTCCAGAGGTTGGACATGTTTACAATCAAAAGTCTTAGAAGGACGAGACATACCTACTGGTGCTATGATTGTTGTGTTTTGAGTAGTGGACTTTCAGGTCACTCCCATGATTGGAGGTATAATGATGTATTTTTCCATGCACTCATTTTCATTTTTGTTGAGATGAATGAAGAGGCCTCCCCACTATTGAAGCAAGGCCTGGAGATGTAGTCCACATTGGATGAAATCCATTATCGGTTGCATTGTCTTTATGGTCTCCTTTATGTTGCTTCTTCTTTAAGTGTTTGAATACATGGTTTTTACATGCTCTTTCCTACAATTACGAAAACATCATAGAAGAAAAGATATTGGATCATGTTGGTATCAGAGCAGTCTTCTTACTTATGTGAATTTCGAGTGTAGATGATAACCAAGGCCAAACTCAAAGAGGGTGAAGGAAAACTCAAATCTTTTGACCCAAAGATTCGACGTGCAACATGAAGAAGGAAAATGGAGAATGACAATGTTCACACTGAGAATGAAAAATATTTCCACAAAGTATTCTACAAGATGGTAGACATGGTAGATAAATTCTTTGCAAATTTTGAGAAGAGAGTGGCAAAAAAGGAAAAGAAGAAGAAAGAGCATAGGATGATGCTACAATAAATCAAGGGAATGGTGGAGAAATTCATGAACCTCAATCTCCATTATCAAGTGAATGCCCTTCTTCTTCTTCATCTTTTTCTCATCATTCAAATAAAGCATGAAATAATTTATGGTTCCAAGAACTTGAGGAGATCAAATAGAGAATTCAAGTAAATATTGCTAAAATAAGAAGGCTCTTACAAGAAGTAGAAGAGGAGAAGCAGGGGTTGCAAATTCGGTTACAAGCCAATATGGCATGGAAAAGTTGAAGTGAAATTTAGGCTTAGAGAAGCCATCATCACCCAGTTTAGAATCGAAAACTAAGGTAAACAATGTTAGTGATTCTTCAGTTTCATGTTCTCATTATGATGATGATTTTGGTGCATTTGAAAGACACTCCAAACCCATGGAGGTAAGAGAGTCTTCCAACGAAAATTCTGAGTCAACGTAGGATGTTGAGAGCACATAAAACCTTCTAGTGACAGTGAGCGTTTTAAAGGAAGAACTAAGTCAAGTTCACCTCACCAGAGTCACACCAAAGATTGCCATTCAAAAAAGGATATATCACCTAGGAAGGAAACACAAAAGATGGTCAAGAAAGTATGAAGGAATAAAAACCATTGCAACAAGGGTAGACATCAAAAATCCACATATTGGAAGCTTCATCTAGAGCTATGCCCAAATAAGGACCAAGAGCATATGAAAGCACCTGCGAAGGAATTGATCGATGAAGCAGTTCAACAAGGAAGCCAACTACAGGAAGAAAGCCCATTAGCTTAGTTAGGTAAGAGATGGGTAGCATTTTTAAGTAGTTGAGCATGACCACCAATGTAAATCACATGTTTCTTTTTAAAGATCCCATACATCACTTGAATATGTAACACAATGATATTTTGGCCATTAGTTGAATATCAAAGGATATGGGTTTTGTTTTAAAATTGGACTGTGGATTTTTTATAAACTCTTTGCAAGTATGGTCTTGTTTGGAATCTTGCAATTTGGACATGTATTGGAAACTAAAAATTTACATATGGATACAGGTGTGGAGTTCATCATTCCTAGTTTTGAAGTACAAAGGTGAAGGAAAGGAAAGGTGGCCTATTAGAGACATTTGTTATGGAGATCAAGATTGCAGTATTATTTATACTTTTGGAGGACAAAAATTCCTTTAGTAGGGAGGAATAATCCAAGAGGATCTGTAATGGCCCAAAAGTCAAAGTTGTTGAACCTCTACAAAACTAGGGCTGAGTCGAAGAGCTCGTTGCAAGGAATCCAAGGGCACAAATGGTGACTCAATCCAAGTTTGTATGCAAAAGTTATGCTCAATAAAAGTTTTGGTCAAGATTAGCCAAAAATTCAAAGTCAACAAGACACATGGCACTGGTGACTGGTCGTAGAGTTGACATGGCTGGTTCTAATGGGTATCGAAGTGGTGCCACATGGAAAGTGCTAACTGGGCCAAACAAGAATTGACTGGGCATGATGTTGACTAATCACAAGCATCCATGTGGCCCTATGGAAAGGTGCCACATGTCCCTATAAAAGGTCGACACGTGGACTATTGGATTGAATTAAAAAAAGGAAGGGTGGAGGTCGCAACGAGAGTCAAACCCCTACCTCACCAGAATAAACTAAAACAAACACCATTGTAAAACCATGACAAGCATTAATATAACATCGAGGACATACATATTTGTGTTTTCAACCATGTCTACAGTGGCTAAAAAAGGTCGATGGAGCTTCCTAAGCTTGGTGGCTCCACCAAACTTGATAGACGAGAACAAGGCCATGCCAATGGTTATGCGATGGTATTTTTTTGGTACAACTCGACAGTTTAAATAAAATGACAGAGTTTCAAAAATATAATCAACCATTATAAGTTATTGGTGGTGGTTTCTGATGATTTTAATGGTGGTCATTTAAAATCGGTGGTCTAACAACCAACGGTTATACATAAAACCAATTGTTACAATTATTTTATAATATTATATATAGTCGACGGGTTATTTAAAATGTTTGTTATAACATTTAACACCAAAATGGTATGGTCACGAGATTTGACCCCTGGACTTGCCAAACCACAAATCTTAATATGCTATGTGCTAACCAAATTTCTAGCTCAATGGCTTTGGAATGTCCACCAACCCTTTAATATCTAAACCAACATTTTATATTCTGTGGAGGGTGGAGTTGTGAGCATGGAGGAGGTTAGGACGTAGAGGGTCAAGTAACCATGACAGATTAGGAACCTTGATAGGAGGAATCTTGTGATGGAAACCTTGCACGGGCATGCTTTTTGAGAAAGAATATTTTCAAGGAATATTCTCCAAATATTCCATTAAGGAATCTGTTGTGGAATCTGAAGATTCTCTTGGGGGTCCAGAGTTGACGGTGGTGGAATATAGTTGAGTTTATACTCATTTTACTTAGAATTTCATAAGGATTTCACTAGTTCTATTAGATTTGGGATATGAGCAGTGGATCCTAGTTCTCATTGCAAAATCCCACATGTTTCATTAATTGTTGGACATGAAGTTTGAGACAACAATGCACCTTTTATATGTTGGTCATGTTTATAGTCAAAATTTTCAGAAAGACGAGACAAACCTATTAGTGATGTGATTATTTTGTTTTGAGCAGTCAATTTTCAGGGAACTCAAAGTATTGGAGGTATAATGATGTATTTTTTTATGTACTTATTTTCATTTTTGTTGATATGAATGAAGGGGCCTCCCCAATATTAAAGCAAGGCCCGAAGATGTATTCCACATTGGATGAACTCCATTATCAAATATTGGTTTCATTTTATTTATGGTATCCTTTATGCTGCTTCTTCTTTAAGTCTTTGCACACATGGATTTTACATGCTCTTTCCTGCAATTATGAAAACAACATAGAAGAAAAGATCTTGGATCAACCATTCACACAAATCTTGTCTAGTTTTGAAGGTGGTCTTCTAGGTATCTTATTATTTTACTTGAACCTAGTGGTATCATAAACTTATATCTGTTGCACATAGTGTTGTCATTGATGAGAAAATTTGTCATTAATGTCAAAAGGGAATTCCTACAGAAGTAACAGTTTCACCTATGAAGTAGTATGACAACCTCATCTCTTTTATATTCTCATTACTTGAAGTTTAAGAGGTTTGAAAATTATTATTTTTTTATGAAGTTATGATGGACAAATAGGCCTATGGATAGTATGGTTGAAATGCACATCTCAATACCTTTCCAATGATATATTATAGTTCAAAAAATTCCTCCCAGATAAGAAGTTGTGGTCTTTTGAAAACCAAACATTAAAAGAGGACCCAAATATGGGGAGAAACCAAATTACCAAATTTATTTAAGGATGTGCATGGTAATAAGGATTCCAAAATTAAGCCCAAAAGTCAACAGCATGGTCACATGGTCGAATTCATGATAATATTAAGAAGGAAAATCCTAATTTGATGGCACAACCCATGGTCAGCTCCACCAACTTCAATAAACAAATTTCATATATAAATATCCATGCCATGAAGGAAGATATCATCAAACTTGTGCAAGAAATATTCCAAGTTATGTGTTTGGAGGTATTTTTTATGAGGTTGAAGTTTCAATATGCATGATCAATTTGTCTAGTTCTGAAGTGTTTGAACATGGACGAGTTTTTTATTTGATCAATATTTGAGATACATTGATGGTTGTAAGGCTTGGTATTGAGTTCTGAAGTATTTGGATTGTGTTTGAGTTTATTTATAGTTGGTCCATGTTAAAGGCATATTGGTTGTAAGCCCTAGTGGTTGGTGATTAATTTATGATTGAGGTAACCTCTTTCAGTTGATTAAGTGATTGGGTTTTTGTCGTAACTAAACTTTTTATTTAATCCATGTCTGAGATATGTTAGCTGTAAGGCCCAATAATCAGGTGATATATTTTGTGGCTAATTTGTTTTTTATTTTGTATTTATGTCTAGCAAAGGAGAAAGCCACATAAACATTTAGTGTTGGACAAATCATAAGCTTTATTTCTTAGGTGATCAAGTAGTGGTTGAGTCGTGGTTGAGTTTGTTTTTATTTTGGATGATTGCATCTGGTAAAGGGTTGAGCCATATTACCATTTGATGTTAGACAAAATGTAAGTTGTATTTCTCAAATGACCAAGTCGTGTTTGAGCTATGGGCGAAATTTTAATTTTGTTGATTGTGTTTGAGGTACGTAAATATTTTTGCCAGGATCAATAGGCATTGACAAAAGAATTGAGCTTCATAAGTCTTTGATAGACATCTGAGCTTCATGGCCTTTAACACACTGTCAAAGGGCAAAGCCATAGAGCCGAGACAGAGGACCAAGACACATAGCCGAGATAGAGGGCCAAGAGAAAGGTCTAAGTTGTGTAGCCATTAACAAGAGGGTCAAGTTGTGTAGCCATTAATAGAAGGGTCAAGTTGTGCATCCATTTATAGAAGGGTTGAGAAAAAGAAGTTTCAAGGTATGCAGCCATAGACAAAGTCAATCCAATTATTACCGTTGCTAAGAAATCAAACATCATTGAGGATTTATGTTAACACTGCTTCATTGAGTATGAAGGTTTTGTCACCTTGAGCACATGGCCAAATAGCACATGGTCAAATATAGTATAAGGAGTCTAGCACCACAATTGACGCATGTTACATGGACCACCAATAGTGACAAAGGTCACCAAGACTCAAAGTCTGGTTTTATATACACCGAGTTAGCATCACACGTAGAAAATGATTAAGATGAGTTAGAATGCCAATGTTTGATCATTGTGAAGGTTTGAAAATGTTTTCGTGAGGACCAATGATAAGGTTAAGCACCCCATTTCTATTAAGTTATGATCACACGTTATAAATTCAATTTATGAGAATGATATTGTTGGCTTGTGGGGGCTTGACCCAGGTTCAGATCTATTTAGCCAAAAAAATCCCTACACTACTGGCCCTTTCAGAATCAACCCACGGAGCTCACACTGAAGTCTCACATGAAGTAGTATGGGGGGATGCTGGAACCATGTTTCCGCACCCTTGAGATATCTAATATGTCGATTTAGTCCAACCGGATCTGTCTTCGCACAGGTCAGTTCGCACACAGTCCCAACCTTCAATACCTTCGTGATCTGTTATAATCATCTTTCGCCCAACCCTAACCAGGGTTGAGCTTCTTTTTCGCTACTAGGGCAATGAACTGCACTATTTCCCCAAACTACACCGCGTATCTTACTTATCCTCTTAACAGATCTTAGTTAACTTCGCATAAAAAAATATTCTATCTTGCATTCACTTAATCAATACAATTATACACATTCGTGCATCATATAAGTATTAGAAGTGAATTTCATACCCAAAATAACAGATGCATAAAACAGGAAATAAATACACAAAAATGATAGGAAACTTCTCTTTATTAATACTTCCAACTATTATAGACTCGAATTTCCTTTCACACTTCGCTGCGGACTACTAGGCCTCTACACACTCAGCTGTAGAGCCTTCTCCTAATCTACGACCCAAAAACTAGACTTTACTCCACAGATCTATCTCGCATACATCATATGTTCATATTTTCTTCTTCAAAATTGATCTCTTAACTACTTAGAGCCTCGCTCTATTGATACAATCCCATGGTCTATGGACCATGGGTAGATCTCTACAACCGACATTACAATAACAAAACTAAGGGTGGACAACCCTATGACTCTTTTACAAACTACATGCTCCGCACCCACAAAATGCAGAGTCTTTACATTAGAATTACAATCTTTGACCAAAATTTGCGCTCTAAGCCCCAAAACTTCCCTTGGGGGATCCCACGCCCAACAAATATGACAAGCCACATTTCGTATCCTAGTTGGTAAAAGACATGAATGGCATAGCCAATATTATGGGTTTGAATCTTGTTGTTCTATAGGTTAGAAAGTAATTTTTAATTTTTCTCGCAAGTATGCATTTTTCCGAATACTTAAGCTATCAAAAATGAACATTTTGTAGAGATATTATTAGAAAAAACTATTTTTGTAGAATGCACCTTGAAAGGGGATTTCTGTAGAACAATTAATTTAATTTTGGGTTATATATGGTTTTTGGGCCTCTTTGGATTGATTATTGAATCAAATTGGATTTTGGAAGAAGAATGGTGTTTGGTCAATTTAGTGTGATCTAAATTGCTATTTATAATGTCAACCCGGGGTTCGTAAACTAACGAAGTGAAGTGTACTATATGTACTAGATAACCATTTCCTTAGGCTTTTGTCGTTTTAAGCTTTTTAGTTTGTTTTTGGATTTTAATTTTCCTTAATGTGTGATGGTAAAAATGAAGTGTAGAGTGTGTGGAGTGTAGATGGTGATGGTTTCTAAACTTGAAAAATGCTCAAAAGAAATCTTTACAATAACTAAAATGAAATCAATTCTTAAGAGAAAACAAATGCATCAAATAGTGAACTAATGACAATGGACCAGTATCCTTGCTGCTGAAAATGAAAAGAAAGAAAAAACTTAAAAAACAACTCAAACTTAAAGCAAAGCAGCTAATTCACACTACTTTAACTTTTCAAATCCTTTGCCCTTCAGCTCAATCTACCTGGTGGGAAGTAATCATAAATAAGTTAAGCAATATGATATTTAACTGTTCAAGAAAGTAAATTGCATAAAGAAACTAATCACACTACTTGAATTTTTCAAATCCTTTACCCCTCAGCTCAATCTACCTTGGGGAAGTAATCATGAACATGTCAAGCAATATGATAACTAAATGTAGATTGCAGAAAAGAAACTAACCACACTACTTAAACTCTTCTAGTCCTTTACCATTCAGCTCATTCTACTTTATGGAAAGCAACCATGAGTAAGCAATATGACATATAAATCACACTACAGTTAGTAATATTTTGATTCTTTGCTGATATAGCCATTTGACCACAGAAGGAAATCATAAATTGATGAGCAGTATGATGTCTAACTAGCAGAAATAGAAATAAGAAAATCACAACTTGAAAAGGACAATGCTCAATTTAAACTCCAGAAAATAAAAGTTAGCAGGAAGGACAAGATGATCTCATATGCCAAAAGTTATCAAAAAGATAAAAAATTGCCCGGGCTGCCTAAGAGAACCTGCAAAAAACACTGATCAATTTACAACTCTAAGAAAACAAAGATGAAGATATGAACAACAAAAACATAAACAACATATTATGTACAAGCTAATGATAAAACAAAAACATAATGAAACTAAATAACACTTTACAAGGCTTCAGCGTACAGGGGCCCTCTGCCACTTCAGCCAATCAAATAATCACATGGTTGTCTTCAGAAAAGTCTTCTCATGTATTTAGAACAACAGCATATAAAACAGTGGGGTGATAAGATAACCAGCAGCGCGGAAATTACATAAACAGTTCAGAATTTCACATGCATCAAAAAGTCTCTTTACGGTGTTCAACGACACATTATTTATAATGAAAAAATACTACATCTAACTAACAACTTCTACGCTATTAACTGCGTTTCCGTAGACACGTAGATCTCTTCAGTCGAGATCTAGTGTAACTGTCGTTATGTTCTTTAAATCTTCGGAGTGGTTGGCTATTAGATTCACGTTTCAGGAACGATCTCCAGGTGTGCTGGTGCCTTTGTGAGCTAAGAACTATGCCACGTATCATTCACGTGCCCAAAACAGTGACATGCCACCGCTGAACTCTTTGGCTAGCCTTGTCTTTGACTTTGGTTGACCACGACCTCTCATGGATGATTTGGTCGATTCGAAGGGACACGTTCCATGTACCTGCCATCTGCAACTTGCCCATGTAGCTCGTTCCTTCAGAGGACACCTGGAGCACAGCTTTTAACAAAATAGCTGCGGAATCCTGTACTGGCTGCGGAAACCTGTGCTGGCTACGGAAACTGACAAGTTTCTGTAGCTGCATGAACAAAAAAGCCAGTCATCAGTATAGTCAGAAAACCATATAAACAGTCCTTTTTAAACTATAATTCAATGATCTAACGGCTGGATGAATGGAGTGAGTGGAGAATGAGGGCTAAGAGGGTGTATAGGAAGGTGCAAGGTTGAGGCTCAACATACCCCCACTGTGAAGGTGTTGCATGTCCTCATGCAACCAAAATTGAGTGATTTCCCTTTAATCCACATGCTCTGAGGCTTCTACAAGGACATCTAGTCCTCTTTTCTTTTTCTTTGATGCCATCATCATCATCATCCTTGGCTTTCTAACCAGACATTTGAACTTGAGGTTAATTAAATCTCTGCTTAACTTTTTGCATCTCTTCTTCAGTCTTCTATTCTTCTTCTGCCACAATCCCAAGTGAAGCATGGTATTATCATGGACCATTTTGTCTACCTTACCCTGCTCCTTATGTGTTTCATTTTCTTGTATTATGTGTCTATTTAGGACTTCTAGCTCAAAAACTTCTTGTTTCAGAGACTGATCCTGTGCATCAAGTGGCAGAGAGGTACTTGGTCCTGCAGCTGATTGTTCTAAGAATTCCAGGTAATTGTATACCTCTTGCTGATTAGGATCCACCTCATGTGACTTTCTCTGTCTAAACTCAAAATCTGATGGAGGAGGACTGCTCGCTCCTTCTGGCCGAAAAGGACTTTCCTCTCGTGGAGGACTTGTTTCAAGGCTTGGCTATTTTGGAGATTTCTCAAGTATTTCTTCACTTAAATCAATAAAGTGGGACTGATCTCCATTGGTTTTCTTCCATTTTCCTTTTAGCCGAGAGCTCCTTCTCAAGGATGAACTCATACTTGTCTTTTCTGCACTTTGTTTCCCTTTTTGCTATTTCTTGGTCATGGCAGCAGCTTTAAGATCTACTAGCCTTTCTGACAGAGGCTGGTAGTCCTCTTCTAAGAATTTTTTAGGGAATGGAGAGACCTTTTGAGTGGTTATTTTGCCCTTTTCTTTCTTTTGTTTCTTGTTCTTGGGTTGGTCTTCTTCCTCTTTTTGGACAGTCTCTTCAATTTCTTTTGTAGGGGAATCTTGGGTTGTAACATTTTTCTCCCTCCTCCTACTTTTCCTTGGGATTTTTGATGGACTACTTCCAGAGGCCTCAGCTGGCTCTTGGAAGTAGTTTCTTGTTAGAAATTGTTCCCAAGTATCCTTAGTTTTCTTTAACTGCTCCTCAATCAGAATTCTTATGAGCCCATGATGGTAGAGATGTGGCTCAATGTTACCTACATGCTTTTGAACCGTAACACTCATCTTCTTTAAACTTGCTAGCAGAAAATGTGGTAAATTAAGAATGTGGCCATCTATAAAATTCATCATTAACCTCACATGATACATGTACATAGAGCCGAAATGACCCTCACATGTGATAAATTTCTGTATGACCAACAATAAACCAGACCATTCTTCTTTCAATACATGCACAGGGATGCCTCTGGTGAATACGGTGGTATCCATACCTTGATTTTGTAGCATGGTTCTCCAGATTTGATCATCCACGCTTCTGTTTTTGAACCATCTTTCTCCGTCTTGAGCTAGGCCCGTGGCTGCTGCTATTGTGGCCTTGGTCACCGCAAACTTTAAGTCTCCAACCTCCACTGTTTGTCCATTAAAGGACCTTGCAAAGGTTTTAGTCACTTCCTTGTTATACCCCTTGAATTTCTGAATAAATCGAAGCCATTTGGCTTTCTTTAATAACTCCTTGACTTGGGGATAACCCTCCAAGTATTTTGATCCTTCTGGCTCGACTCTCAGCAATTTTCCCATCCTCGGCTTTAAATTCACTGGGGGTTTTTCTACGTATGAGGGTGAAGGAAGAATGGCTCTGTCATAGGGTTTTTAGGAGAGACTGTAGTGACTGTAATCGGGGTTTTAGGATGACTGCAATGGCTGCAATCAAAGCATCAAGCAAACTGTAGTGACTGCAGTTGGAAACAGAGGAATGCCCGAATCACAGGAAGAACAGTGGGTGAGCAGTGGTGATCGTGACCGAGTTCATAAAATGAAGCATGAGTATATGCGGGGATTATGATATGAGTGGAGTAACGGCAGGATTCTCCCGAGTTAGGTGATTGTATGTGAGATTTACATGTCTCAAGCAGACGGCTACGAAAATTATGGCTGGGAAGAGCCGTAATACAATGGGTCGCGTCTTAGGAGTACGGGTCATAAATAGAAGTATAGTCATTTTTGAGTTTGAACTCAGAGTAATCATAAGACCGTTAGGAAAAATGAATGCGAGGTGTATGGAATGGTATTGCGGAATAGGAATGGTAGTGGGTGAATATATTAAATCATTACACATAGAAGAACCGGTTATGGGTTAATAACTATACATAATGATGACTTGAAGTGTTGTTTGATAGAGATTTTTTATCATACCTTTGGACACTTGTCATTCTTTGCTCAAGATTTCTAACCAGTTGCTCCTTTTTTTGATATTTTTAAGATGCCCCATGTCTTTAGCTCACGTACACCTGCATTGCATGATTTTAGCACTAACAGTTGATTGTATTTTGAAAACAGAATGATGCTGGTTGCGGAAATCGTTTCTAGCTGCGAAAACAGGTTCCAGCTGCGGAAACGGTGGTCAGCTGTGGAAACTGAAACAACACCCCCTGATCTACACAAAGATAGTTTAGAGGAAAATAACTGAATGAAAATAGTCATAAAGGGGGACTTTTATTGATAAAATGGAATGGAATGAAAATGGAGTGAAAATGGAGTGAGAATGATGATAGGAATGAAATGGAAGTGGAATGAAATGGAATGAGTGAGTGAGATGGAGTGAAGATGGAAAGAACATGAGAGGAGATTTTTTTTGGAAAATATAGAGTGTCAAGTGCCCCTGATTTTCACTCCATATTTTCTGTATAAGACTGCCAATCCATGATTGGTTTTCAGGCTTATACATTTTTCTTTTTTCTTTCTTTTTTCTTTTTTTTTTTCTTTTTTTTTTTTTTTAGAAACTACAAGAAACCAAGATTAGGCTGATGGGGGAGAAGGATTCTTCTCCACCAGCCTTATTGCAGAATTCTCTTGGAATATTTTGACAAACCCTTCTCTGGAAAGTGGCTTATGATAAACTTTCAATCGATGGCCATTCACAATAAGAGGAGTCTGAAATTCATCAATGGTCTTGATTCTTATTGCTCCATTGTCAAAGACTTTATCAATCTCATATGGCCCAAGCCAATGAGTCTGAAACTTTCCTTTGAAGTCTTTAAACTTGGAATCAAACAGTAAAACCCAATCTCCCTCTTGAAACTTTCTCTCTTTAATATATCTGTCATGCCATTTAACTCTTTGATGTTGAACTAGATCAGTTCTTAGAATTTCATCTTGTCTAATCTCATCTAGCTCATTCAGCTGTTCCATTCTGTGCTTTTGGGCTTCTGATAGATTCATCCCCAACTGAACTGCCATCTTGAAGGTCTTGACTTGAAACTCAATGGGGAGCAGGACTTCTTTCCCATAAACAAGTTCATAGGGAGAATGTCTTGTTGTGTTCCGCCATGTAGTTCTGTAGGCCCATAAGGCTTCAGGAAGCCTTTCTGCCCAATCTCTTCTATGGAGATGAACAGTCTTGGTGATGATGCTCTCAAGAACTTTATTTGTCGATTCCACTTGACCATTTGCTTGAGGATGGTAAGGAGTAGATTTTCTATGCTTGATTTTATATTATTCCATCAGCTTCTCCATCAAGTTAGATGTAAATTGACTTCCCTGATCTGTCACAATTTCTCTTGGGACACCAAAACAAGTAAAAATATCCTCAAAAAGAAATTGAACAACTGAATTTTCAGTGGCAGAAGGCAATGCCTTGGCTTCTACCCATTTAGTGACATAATCAGTGCAAACCAATATATATTTCTTTTGTCTAGATGGTGGATTAATTGGTCCAATGAAATCTAAAGCCCATTTTTCAAAGGGTTCGATGAGTACCTGTGGCTGTAATGGCATTTCATTTGAAAGAGTTGGTCTCCCAACTCTCTGGCAGCTGTCACACCTTTTGACATATTGTTTTGCATCTTTGAAGAGAGAAGGCCAATAATATCCTAAAGAAAGGATTTTATAGGTCGTCCTCTAGCAAAGTGTCCGCTGCAGGTTTCATCATGACATGCCTTGAGGATGTCATGCATTTCATCTTCCCGAACACATCTCTTGATCACACAATCTAGCCCTGTTTTAAACAATTCATTAGAAATCCATGAATAATTTGAACTCTCCTGAATAATTTTCCTTTTTTCATTAGGAAATAAGTGTGGAGGTAGCTTCCCTGTAACCAAATAGTTAGCAATATCTGCATACCAAGGAGCCTTAGTAGTTACTGCAAACAAATATTCATCTGGAAACTTATCCTCTACAGGAGAATCTTCGTTAGTATTTTGGATTTTAGACAAGAAATCAGCTACTGTATTTTGTTTCCCTGGTCTATCCAACACGGTAATATTGAATTCTTGTAAAAGTAAAAGCCATCTTGTAACTCTACCATTGGTAACAGGTTTGTTCATGAGATATCTAATGGCAGAATGATCAGTATGGACAAAAGTTTTGTAGCCTGTTATATAATTTCTAAACTTGTTGATTGCATGAACAACAGCTAAGAATTCTTTCTCAGTCACAGTATAATTTAACTCTGTGGGAGTCAAATTTTTACTGGTGTAGTAAATGGCATAA
>APFE030622465.1:87576-121293 GCA_000404065.3 Pinus taeda
TGTTTGGTCAATTTAGTGTGATCTAAATTGCTATTTATAATGTCAACCCGGGGTTCGTAAACTGACGAAGTGAAGTGTACTATATGTACTAGATAACCATTTCCTTAGGCTTTTGTTGTTTTAATCTTTTTAGTTTGTTTTTGGATTTTATTTTTCCTTAATGTGTGATGGTAAAAATGAAGTGTAGAGTGTGTGGAGTGTAGATGGTGATGGTTTCTAAACTTGAAAAATGCTCAAAAGAAAGCTTTACAATAACTAAAATGAAATCAATTCTTAAGAGAAAACAAATGCATCAAATAGTGAACTAATGACAATGGCCCAGTATCCTTGCTGCTGAAAATGAAAAGAAAGCAAAAACTTAAAAAACAACTCAAACTTAAAGCAAAGCATCTAATTCACACTACTTTAACTTTTCATATCCTTTGCCCTTTGGCTCAATCTACCTAGTGGGAAGTAATCATAAACAAGTTAAGCAATATGATATTTAACTGTTCAAGAAAGTAAATTGCATAAAGAAACTAATCACACTACTTGAATTTTTCAAATCCTTTACCCCTCAGCTCAATCTACCTTGGGGAAGTAATCATGAACATGTCAAGCAATATGATAACTAAATGTAGATTGTAGAAAAGAAACTAATCACACTACTTAAACTCTTCTAGTCCTTTACCATTCAGCTCATTCTACTTTATGGAAAGCAACCATGAGTAAGAAATATGACATCTAAATCACACTACAGTTAGTAATATTTTGATTCTTTGCTGATATAGCCATTTGGTCACAGAAGGAAATCATAAATTGATGAGTAGTATGATGTCTAACTAGCAGAAATAGAAATAAGCAAATCACAACTTGAAAAGGACAATGCTGAATTTAAACTCCATAAAATAAAAGTTAGCAGGAAGGACAAGATGATCTCATATGCCAAAAGTTATCAAAAAGATGAAAAATTTCCCGGGTTGCCCAAGAGAACCTGCAAAAAACACGGATCAGTTTACAGCTCTAAGAAAACAAAGATGAAGATATGAACAGCAAAAACATAAACAACATATTATATACAAGCTAATGATAAAACAAAAACATAATGAAACTAAATAACACTTTACAAGGCTTCAGCGTACAGGGGCCCTCTGCCACTTCAGCCAATCAAATAATCACACGGCTGTCTTCAGAAAAGTCTTCTCATGTATTTAAAACAACATCATATAAAACAGCAGGGTGATAAGAAATTACATAAACAGTTCAGAATTTCACATGCATCAAAAAGTCTCTTTACAGCGTTCAACGACGCGTTATTTATAATGCAAAAATACTACAGCTAACTAACAACTTCTACGCTATTAACTGCATTGCCATAGACACGTCGATCTCTTCAGCCGAGATCTAGTGTAACTGTCGTTATGTTCTTTAAATCTTCGGAGTGGTTGGCTGTTAGATTCACGTTTCAGGAACGATCTCCAGGTGTGTTGGTGCCTTCGTGAGCTAAGAACTATGCCACGTATCATTCACATGCCCAAAACAGTGACGTGCCACCATTGAACTCTTTGGTTGGCCTTGTTTTTGACTTTGGTTGACCGCGGCCTCTCATGGATGATTTGGCCAATTCGAAGGGACACGTTCCATGTACCTGCCATCTGGAGCTTGCCCATATAGCTCGTTCCTTTAGAGGACACCTGGAGCACAACTTTTAACAAAATAGCTGCAGAATCCTGTGCTGGCTGCAGAAACCTGTGCTGGTTGTGGAAAGTGACAAGTTTCCGCAGCTGCATGAACAAAAAAAAAAACCAAACAACAGTGATCAGTATAGTTAGAAAACCATATAAACAGTCCTTTTTAAACTATAATGCAATGATTTAACCACTAGATGAATGGAGTGAGTGGAGAATGAGGGCTAAGAGGGTATATAGGAAGGTGCAAGGTTAAGGCTCAACAAATGGCGATCAAGTTTTGAAGTTGAATAATTCAGAAAATTCTTTTTAATGTATATACCCAGTCGATTCCCAAGAGTGTGGGGTAGGGATTACTATCATCAACAATTTCTATAACTTCAAAGTCTGCTAATGCACTCACACCTTTAATATCAACCGTTACTCCATATAATCGTCCCATGGGGATGATTTTCTGCTAATTCGCCATCCTGAGTTGAATCAGAGACCATTGTAGTGCAGGTCTCCCCATCCTTTCCCAAGTCTATTTCGATAGAACATTTGCATTAGACCCCAAATCCAAAATGACTTGGTCCAGTTCATAATCACCTATTTGTATTGTTAGCCTCATCTCACGTCTTGTTCACACCTTATGCTTACCAATCTTTCTAATTGTGCGCTGCTCCATAGAAGTCATTTCCTTATTGGCGCACTTGTCTATTAAGTCTTGCAATCCTTCCAAAACTTTTTTGTCACGTAGTAACTTCATGCAGGTCTCCAAAAATGTACTGAGAATGGAAGGATGAACCTCTTGTTTCACACTGGTTTCAGGTGTCTTTTCCTGGCTTCCTGAGGTGGAGGCCTCAGTGAAGCTCTTCTTTACCTCCATGAATGTTTCCTTATCATGATTAAGGTCAAAGGCAACTTCTTTCTCAGGAGCTTTGCAGACCCATTCGTCTTCTTTAGGTTGCTCACCCTTATCTGCTCCAGTCGTCATACCACTTATTAGTATGATATTAATGCTTTGATCCTCCTCACGGGGCTCAACCCTCATCATTTTTAAATTTTGCGTAGGTTGCATTTTCTTCTCTTGCATTTTAGCTATGATGTTGTATCTATGAGATGATAATGGTTAGCTATCATGCCACGACATCTAAGATAATTGTTTTGGGGGTTTTGTTTTAATTTGGAGGACCAATGTAGGAGCTAGATGAGGCTTAACCTTTTGAATAATATTAATATGCAAACATAGGGTTGCTATTAAAATTCACACAATGATTTTAGCTTATAAGATGGTGATGAGCAGAAACAGAGAAATGATATGATTATCATAGTCTTCAGATTGAAAATTAAATAATCATAACTATGAAAACCTTTAAACTATGTTCAGATGGTTTAACAGAATATGCTTAAGCTTACAAAAGATGCTGATGATTTATTGTTTTAGAGAGAATTAATTAAACAAACAGCTGATTAATTCATTCTCTTTACAGATTATCACTTCAGAAGCTTATAGGAATAGATTGAAACCCAATTATTCCTACCTAGTTATCTCTATAAGACATAAGAATATGAAGAAAAACACAATAAATAACGTTGGAAAAACTTAAAGGAAACACAAAACTGTGTAAATCAAAATTCAGAATCCTTTGCTTATATTAATGATCTAGACAAGTCAAGTAAATTTGAGGCTTCAAAGTGCTTCTTCAAGGGTGAAACACTTGATAACTTGTAAAGAGAGTTATTTATACAACAGTGAAATGAGAAAATATCCTAGACTATTTTTACAAAAATAGATTATTACAAAATAAAAAATAAAAACTACTAGTTGATTTGACACTATTTTGGTGTTGAGGTGTTGACGGCTGTCGTTGGAAAAATTGAAGATTGTTGAAGCTAGCTAACTGTTCCTCCAAAAACTGAATGTTGTTAGATCACCCTTTAGTCAAGTAAATATGTCAACTCTTCTGAGCGTTTCTTTTCTAGGATAGATATCTTAATTACTCTTCTATAGATTTCATCCATCTCTCTATATTTAGTAAAAGTGGGTTTTACTAAAAATATGTGTCTAATTTCATTCACAATAAAGAAAGTATCCCTGAGTGTATTTACTATTAATGTTGGTGTTGATGAACCTCTGATGTTTGAAACCAAAGTTGTATGTTTTCCCACCTCTGTCAGCTTCTGAACATAATCCTCAATTGGCATCAATTGTCATTGATCACAACCATAGAGGGTAAACCCTTACTGGTCAAGAGTTCTATCCTACTGAAAAACCTCTGAACTATGGTATTTACATTGTTGCACTTTTCCTATAGCTAAAGGATGAGGTTTTTCTTTGTGATGATCTTATTTACCTCCTATAGTTGTTGTTCTGTCACTTTTCCCTAATTCCTCAAGCTCACAATTGTCTTTGGAATTTAGGAACTTGATTATATCAGAGGAATTTATGGCATATCCCCAAGCTGTTTGGTAATGATTTCAACTTCTTCCTAGGCTTTCTCTAAGAGATCTTTCTGATCAAACCCTTACTTGATATAGGGCCAAATATCCTTGATTGATTCTATAATCTCTTCCCACAAAATTTCCTTTGCTATTTGTTTCCAATGAAAGATTCCTTGAGTTCCCTTTGTAGTACTTTGCTCTGACCTTTGACTCTGTTCAACTCTGTTGCATGTGAAATATCTTCTACTGACTTCATAAGTCGTAACTCCTTGAGTTCATCCTTCAGTTTATTAATTTCTCTTGTTTGAATAGACAGGTTTGAACAGCTTCAACAAGTTGTTCAGCTCCTTCTGTTGCCCTTGTAGTCGATGTTGTAGCTGAAGTGGAAACTTTGGTGGTGGGAATTGCTGTAAGGGGGACTATATCCACTAGAGTTTGAGCCTTGTTAACAGCTTCCTCTTTTTTCTTCATCAGTTTCTCCATTTGCTCCTCCATTTGTTTGATTTGTAGATTTTGTTCTATGATGAGCTTCATCATATCAGAATTCTGAGTTTCTATATCCTAAATTTCTTTGGCCATTGGGTCCTCCAAAGCTGGCAATTTCACCTATTTCTTTAATGCTGCAACTTCAACATTCTTTTTCTTAATAAGCTCTTCTGCATCGTTTATGTTTGAGGGATCATATCCCATTTTTAGCACTATATTCTCCAAGGATTGAATCTTGGTATCTTTTGCTAATGAGGAGACTTTCTCCAACTTAAGATGTGACTGAGTGTTGGCCAAGATAACTTGCATTTTTGACAAAATCATGGCAGTGTTTGTCAAATTTGAAGCAATCATTTGACCAGTTTGTTTGTGCATCTCAATTTGATCAATTGGATGCACATCCTTCACATTGAACTCAAAAGAGGTATGCTTTTGATATTGAGTAGCTGTCCTAGGCTGTGGAACTTGAGCCTGCAGATAAGCCAACTGCATTTTACCCTTCTCAAAGTCAAGGACTGAAAGAAGTCTGGCCTGAGAATTAGAGGAATGTTTCTAGAACTGTGTGTAGGTGTTCAACATCAACTCTTCATTCTTCTTTATGATTTCACTGAAAACATGAAATATGTCTTCCTCCTTGTCCTTCGGAGTGCTTCCACTGGTCTAGATTATCTGTTGTTCCTGAGAAGTAGTGGAATGAGTTGGGAACTGTGTAGACTATGCAACCGATTGTCTATGGAGCAGAGTCTCTCCCAGTCCATCAAATGTGGTTTTAAAAGACTCGTGTGTTTCACCTACAATCACAAACATTCTTGGTCTCTTATTTCTATGCACAATCCTGAAACCATGGCTTAATGCTTCAGTTGTAGGGGATGATTGCTCTTCCCTACCTCTCTTGGTTGTCTTTTCTTGTGCAAGTTGAGTTTGCACGTTTGATGTAGAAACTGTCTGCTCTTTAGCCTCTTGGAGGGTGTTGTCTTCCCATTCCAACTGATTTTTATATTGTTCTATCTCAGGCCTGGCTATGTGATTATCTGTTGTAAATTTGTTCTCCATCTTGAACTTAGAAACTATTCCCATTGGGTCATAAGACCAAGTGAAGATCATACCAAACTTCATCTCCTTTAGTAATTTGTCTGCTTCCTCTCTTGTTGCCCCAGTGTTATAGATGAATGGACCAACTTGGGCTTTCATCTTGAATTTTGATTTCTTCTTTACAGCCACAAAGTGCACTTCAGATGCATTTAAAATATGCATTATATATTCCAGTGCAAAGATTTTGATAGGCAGGTACTTGGGCAATTTGTAGGGTGGAAGCTCACAACCATAAACCCTGATCTCTGTATAGTTTTGGTAGCAATACCAATCCCTTGTTACAGCGTGATCAACCAACTGTAATATTTTGACAATCTCCTCACTAATTGTTGGTACTGGAGTTCTGCTCATAAGGCGGATAGCTGGATGAATAAACAGTTCTATGAATTGTTTATATGTGAATTCTTCTTTCTCCTTCATCCCCATTGAAGTCCAGAATACCACCGATTGTTGATTTCCTTCCTCATCTATCTTCTGTAAAGAAAATGGGAAATTTTCTCCCATAAAATATATAAAAAGGTAAGCAAGTACTGAAGCATACTTGAATACTTCTTGAGTATTGAACTTGAAAAATTGCTCATGTATTACTTTAGCTAGGAATTGACTGAAATCATAAATGACAGTGGGGCTAGAATCAACAAAAAAAAAAAGACAAGAAACCAAGGATGGCTTCATTAACATTTTGATCAGAGTTGTAACCAAGCAAATAGGACAAAATAGAGATGATTTGCTTGGTTTTATCAAGGAAAATGGATGAATCATAAGGGGGATTTATTTTAGGCAGAGGACTATCAATAGCTAGAAAGAGTTCAAGGGTGTGGGATATTTTAGTAAAGTAAAGTTTATGATAGGTTTCTATCAGGTTTTCATGGGAAAAAGGATGGGTTGGTGTAGTGGCAAGGGCATGCAACATTTTTTCAATGGAATCAGAATTGATTAAGCAAATGATTTCTCTTGTGGGTGAAATAATTTCTCTTTGACTGGGATCATAAGATTCATGGCATTTCCTCACAAATTCAGGTGCTCTGTGTATCTGAGGAAAAATATAATGAGGGAGTTGGGAGTCCCAAAGCCCTATCTCATCTCTCTGGTCAATTAGATGATCTTCCATCCAGCAATAGATTTCATATAAATCGAATGGAGAAGAACTCTCAATGATTTTACAATCTCTGTCAACTAATGGGGTATGATGGAAGTTGACCTATGGATGAATCAGAGGATTTGATACTTTTGCAAGTTCTTTTCCCTTGAGAGGCATTCTGTCAAACAAACTGCAGACTGAAGATGACAGAAATAAGCCTGAAACAGAGTGCTTACAGTCAAAGCAGTATAACTTTAAAATGAGCAAGTGGACCTGAATGTCAGTTTCTTGAACAGAAAAATCTATTGCTCAACATCGGACAGTGGTCGATTTGTGGTGAAGAAACCTCCAATGATCAGATTTGGTTACAGAAATGGACTGTGTAACTGTTTTCATGAATTAACAGGGTTTATAATGGAAAAATTGGAGCAGGGGTGGCAATGAATGTTTGAATTTTGCATTAATAACCCAACGGTATTAATTAACGGGTCTTTGAATCATAAATTTGCGGGAGCAACATTGAATGGATAAGGGATAGGCAGTTGTTGATTAGACGGTAGGCATGAGGTGGAACGTGATGTGGAGCGGCGATAAATAGTCACTTGATATGATGTATTCAGGGGTACGGTGAGGCGATAAGTAGTTTCGGGATTTTAAGTCTTGAAACATTAAAAAGCAGAAAAGGCTATTTATGTCGGCAGTATTGGAAGCTGCCCATTTCGGACCCCCCCCCCCCGCCGATAAAGCTCGGACGGTGAATGAGGGCTGCGGAGGGACGTGGGAAATCAAATTTTTGGCGCACATGCGGGATGAAAGGTGAGGTGGGGGGTGTTTAAGATATAAGAGGTGTATGGTGGGGTCATGACTTTAAGGGTGGATGTGACAACTGTAGGTTATGGTGTTAAATGGATGAATGAAAATGTTTATGAAATAACATTGCAACTTTAAAGCTTTAGGTTAATTAAAACCCATCATCGAATGTATGTTTTTCCAATGTTTCAGCTTAGGATAAAAATAATTGATGCTCCAATTACATTTCACATGTCTACCTACCCCTATTACTCCTAACATTTTCACTTATTTTTTAGAGTGCACTTAAGATGGCAACTCAACATTTCCTTTTTATGACTAATCTACCTCTATCCCTTATTTCCTCCATTGGCTCAGTTTAAACTGTTCAGCCAATTTTATTTGCTTCCTATTGCTACCTATTGACAAAATTTAAAACAAATACAATCATGATTAAACCATATAACTGGATTGTATAAGCTAGTGTGGCATTTTAAACAAACTGCACACAACTTTTAATTGCAGAAGTAACTTAGACTAAAGTAGTGGCATTTAGACTTGCAACACTTTTAGAGTTTATTGTTTTTTCTTTTCTTTCTAACCTAACATTTTATTCTTGCCTTCATTTTTTAGGGCATCTATTCTAAAATTTTACTTGATATGGACATATTTGTCAAAATATTTCCTAACATTTTTTATTCAATATTATTTTTGTCCATATACTAGCTTAACATTTTTCGCAATATATTTTAATTTTTTGACTAATTGATTCTAACTTACCAAAACCAAAAAATGCTACAACATTGGCTCCAACTCGGGACTGCTTTCTCCTGTAGAATGCAGAGAACCTATAGATCCATGTGCCTTCTCCTCGAGCTATGGAGTCTTTGCTGTAAAAAATCACATTGATGGCTTGAAAAGTAAAATAAACTAGATTTTTACAATGGTAGTAATGAAATCTGCTTCAACTTCTCAGTACTAAATATAATGTTTGAGAAACCTTCCATTGATAGGGTGAGTGGAATACAACCCCTCAAGATTTTGTAGCACAAAAGTGTTGTTTCCCTTCACTTCAGCAATTGCTAAAGGTCCAAACCACAAGTTATAAAACTTGCCATGTTTTCCCTTATCTTCTCTTCTAGAATCCCATCTTAGGACTAGATCAGCTTCCTTGAAGTCCGTTTCCCTAGCACTTTTGTCAAACAGGCTCTTCATCCTACTTTGATATTTTTTCAATTTGTATTGAACTTCATCTATGTTTTCATTTAGTTCAATAATTTGATTTATTCTCCTTGAAAAATCATTAGGTTCATCAGTTGAATCCTGCAAGAATTTTAGAACAGGGAAGGCAAAGTTGGTAGGGAAGATTGATTCTTTCCCATAGACTAATTGAAAAGGAGATTTTTCTAATAGATCTTTTTGGAGTAATTCGGTTTGCCCATACTGCATAAATTAAATGAGAGTCCCATATTTTTTTATGATCTGCTAGTCTTTTTTATCACCTTTACCAAGCTTTTATTTGAGGATTCTGCAAGGCCTTTACCTTGAGGGTAATATGGAGTTGAATGATGCAACAAAATCTGATATTTTTGACGAAACTCAATCATCTTGACACTGGAAAATGATGTTGCATTATCAGTAACAATTTGGGTTGGGTAACCAAATCTAGATAAGATGTTTTCTTCAATGAATTTAATTACTACTGAATCAGTAGCATTTCTTACTGGAATTGCTTCCACCCATTTAGTGAAGTAGTATGTTGCAGTGAGGATCCATCTATGCTGATTACTTGAAGTAGGATGAATCTCTCCAATAAAATCTAATCCCGATTGGAGAAAAAGTGATAAAACTATAGTTGGGATCAGAGGAAGAGCTGCTTGCTTACCAGCAAACATTTGACAAGGAACACAACTTCTGACCTTTGATCCTACGTGTAAGAAAAGAGTGGGCCAATAAAATCCTTCCCTTAAAATCTTATATGATGTTGCTCTCCAAGCATAATGCCCTCCACAAAATCCTGTGTGAAAATGGTCAATGATTCCTTCAGTCTTTGATTCTATTAAACACAATATTAAAATATTAAGTGGGTCTTTCCAGTATAGATTTGCATTTATGATGTAGTACTTGACTGCTTTCAATTTGATAGTTTTACACTAACTTTTGGAGAATGATGTTGGACATTCAAAATGGATCAAGAAATTTACAATGTCCTGATACCAATTTGATAACAGAAATTTATCATCAATGTGTATGGGGTTGATCTGTTATGAAGGTAAAGGTTCTTGTGGATTCTTTTCTTCAGGGTGAAGGGAAGGTTCTTGTGGATTCTTTTCTTCAGGGTGAAGGGAAGGTTCTTTTGGATTCTCCCCTTCTGCAAGAATAGAAGGTTCTTGTGTATTGTTTTCTTCAGGGTGAAGGGAAGGTTCTTGTGGATTCTCCCCTTCTACAAGAACAAAAGGTTCTTGTGTATTCTTCTTATCTGAACTTTGAGAAGGTTCTTGTATATTCTTCTTATTTGAACTTTGAGAAGGTTCTTGTGGATTCTTCTCTTTCAAATTTTGGGAAGGTTCTTGTGGATTCTTCCATTGTATTTCCAAAACAGGATTGATTCCGAGCACTTTACAGTTGGATTCAACTAGAAGCTTAGCAAATCCTTGACCCTTTACTAGATTTTTGGTTTTGATAGTCTGATCAAACTCCAAAATTTGAGTAATCCATCTACCTCTCTTCCCATCCGATTCAGGCTAGGTTAAAACAATCTTCACAACACTGTTAGGAACATAAGCAGTAATGGGTGAATGTAGGACATACATTCTGAATGACTTTAGGGCTTGAATAAGGGCATAAGCTTGCTTCTCAATTATGTCATACTTAAGCTCGACATCTCTCATAACCTTACTGAAAAAGGCTATGGGTTGGTCATGGGAATCTTCATTCTTTTGTAGTAAAACAACAACAAGGGTTGTTTCTGAGGCAAAGGAAAAGATACTAAATGGTTTGGTATAATCAGGGCTGGCCAAGGTTGGAGGTTCAGAGATAACTTTCTTGATCTAATCAAATGCATATCTTGAAGAGACAGTCCATTTAACTTCATGGTCCTTTCGGAGCATATCAGTTATGTCTTTTACAATTTCATCACAATTAGGGATGAACCTCCTTAAAAAAGTAGTATTGCCTAGAAAATCTTGAATTTCATTCTTATTTCTAGGTAAGGACAATGTTTTAATGGTAGATACACGTTTGGGATCAATCACCACTTCTTCCTTTGAGATTATGTGGCCCAGTAGTTTTCCTTCTTTGATAGCAAACAAATACTTTTTTGGATTCAGTGATATCCCAAATTTCTTACACCTGTCAAAAACCTTCCTCAAATGCTTAATATGTTTCTGATCAGAAATACAAAAACAGTTATGTCATCAAGATAAATGACTACAAATTTATTTACCTGGCCCACAAAAGCTATGTCCATAGTTCTCTAAAATGTTACTCCATCATTAGATAAGCCAAAGGGTATTCTAGTGTACATAAATGTACCCCAGGGTGTAGTAAAGGTTGTCTTTTCTCTGTTTGCAGGATCAACATTTACCCGATTATAGCCTGAAAAACCATCAAGAATAGAAAGTATTTGTGCTCTTGAAACCATCTGAAGTAACTGATCCATTTTGGGTAAAGGATAATTATCTTTTAGTGATGCTTTGTTCAAATTTCTAAAGTCCACACATAGTCTAATTTCTCCATTCTTCTTTCTAAAAGGAACTAAATTAGCAACCCAATTAGAATACCTAAGAGGGATAATGATATGGGCATCCAACATTTTCTTAATTTCCTTTTCCACAGTTGGTAGAAGAGCAAGATTAATCCTCCTAAGTTTCGTTGATAAGGTTTTGCTTCTAGTTTTAAAGGAACCTTATGATGTATTAGTGAAGTGTCATAAGTCTTTAGATCAGCATAAGTCCATGCAAAAACATCTTTGTAATTTTCAAGTAACTTAAGGTATTGATTTTTGATTTAAGGATATAGAGATGCACATATTTTGATGTTTTTAATATCATCATTTGTTCCAATGTTAATTTCCTCTATGTCATTTGGTGAATAAATTGACTGTTGGTTTCTGAGGACATTATTTTGATCAAACAACTTCTCTAAAGCAATTAAACCTTTAGGAATGAATTTGTTAGATAATTGAATGATATCTTGCTCAAAATTTTTTGAATTAAAATTATCATTATCATTTTCATTTATGTTTTCTTTTGCTTCTGTTCTATCTTCATCAATTTGTAGAGCTGAGAATTCATCTATATCCTACATAAAATATTTTGTTTGTTCATCATCTTCAAATAGCTGCTAGTATTTGAGATTATCTAGGATGGATGGTCTATATTTGACTTGTATTTGATACATTACATTAGTCTGATCGGGAATTTTAAATGAGCTAGCAGAAACAGCTAAGGAATCTGCATGAATATTCTGATCTGTTGGAATATAAGTCAAATTAAAAGCATTAAAGAAATTATCAACTGAATCCCAAACTTCATTTCGGTAAGACCTAAGTCTAGGATGCTTGGTCTAGAAAATATTTCTTACTTGTTTGACAATAAGTTCTGAGTCAGTAAAAACACTTAAGTTTTGAACCTTTAAGCTTTTGGCTAATTGTAGTCCTAAAAGGAAAGCTTCATATTCAGCCACATTATTTGTAATTTCGAAGTTGAGTTTGCATGATTGGGTAATATTTTCTTTTTCTGGTGAGATTAAAACTACCCTAGCTCCTACTCCATCTTTTATACAAGAACCATCAAAGAATAGTTTCCATACATCAGTTTGATTAGGTATGGGACTTTCAACTACATCTCCAATTTTTACTTGAGTTGCATGTTTTTGGTTTTAAGAGAGTTGAAAAAAACCAATGATCAATTGCATAAATGGGATGGTTCCTTGGTTGGTCCATTTTGCAAATAGTGTGGACAAATCTCACCTCTCTATATAGAAAGGAGCATTCCAAATTTAGGAGGGATATCTATGACAACTATGTCAAGCACTACACTTTTCACTAGAATTTGGGGAAGGGTGACTACTAAATCCTTAATCAATCCTAAGCAAGGCACCCTTTTGGAATCAAAAGTGTACAAATCATGATAAGATCTAGTTATGTCAAGTTTTAAATGGTCCATGATAGTTTTTGGCATGAGGTTATGTGATGCTCCATAATCAAGCATACAATTTTATAACATGGAATCATTTGTCTTAAGAGTTACATAGAAAGGAGGCACTATTTCATCGATCATATCTGAACTAGGACCAACGACAACTGCTAGTTTTTCATCTTGAAGACTAATGATGTCACTTTCAAAATCAACCGAGGTGTTTTGTATCAATTTGGAGACTTGATTTTTATACCCAGGGTTTTTGGAAAGTTCTAAAAGTGGAATTTGGATTTTAACTCTTTCTAACTCCTTTTCAACATTAAATGTAGTCAAAACATTCTTTTCATTTTGAGTAGAATCAGTTGACTGATTTAATGGTCGAATAATATTTGTTTGAGTTTCAACAGCTTTGGCATAGGGTTCAATTATTGGAGGTTCCTTAGGAGGCCTTCCAGCGCTGGGTCTAGGCCTAAGATCATATCTTTTATTCAACTCTATAATTAGGAATCCAGAGAAGGCATGGTATTTGGAAACCTGTGAGGATTCTTGATCTTCTTGAACCTGTTTTTATTTTGAAAGGGGAATAAAAGAAATATGATCAGGAGAAGTGTCCACATTATTAATGTCTTCAGTGATAGTCATAGTATTGTCATCAGGATACTGATCATATATTAGTAAAGGAGTTGGAACATGTTGATCATTACTAGGTCTCTGAAGAATTTGTAATTCTGGATTTCTTTAATACTGATCTTGATTTTGATTTTGGGGTCTAGTAACTATTTGTTGAACTTTCCTAAGTTGAGTCTCAATCTTGGAAATCCTATTGGACAGATTTCTAAGAAGTGAAGTTATTTCATCTATTTTAGAATCTTCATTTTTAGTTTTAGAGGAAGTAGAGGCCTCTTGGCTAGTTTTAAGTTTTCTCTGTATTTTCCTCTTTAGCCTTTAAAGTGGCTGAGGTGGCTCTATTTGCTTCTACCTCTATAGCATTAGTTTTCATATCTTCAAGAGTTCTTGAAGTTCTTTCTCTTAACATAACAACAAAATCATCTTCAAAAGCTTTTGAAAATCTTGATTTGGCTGCTACTACAGGAGGTTTACAATCATTAGGCATCTTATGGTAAAGTTTGTTGAAATTTTTGATAAAATCAGAGACAGGTTCACCATACTTTCTTTTAAGTTCATAAAACTCATTTAAAAAGTAAAGAGCATCTTTCTTCACTCCCCATTGATTCTTAAATATATTTGTTAGTTCTTCCCAGTTTCTAATGGAATTTGCAGGTAACTTCCTAAACCATGTTCTCACATTTCCTTCAAGAGACTAAACAAACAACCTCATGTAAACATTCTCTTGTTCTATGTTCATGTTGTATGCAAATTCTAGGAATGCTTGAACATGGTCTTCAGTTGAAGGACCAGTTTCTCCATTATACCTAGGGAGATGTTTCAAATATCCATTAGGGAAAGCATCAAGGAGTTGTGGTAAAACTAAAGTTGCATATCTTTCCTATACAATGGGTTGGAATGCCATAGTAGAAGATGATATATGAGATGTTTGAGAGGATGATGATAAAGAAGAGGAAGATGGTGAAAGAGGGGGTGAACTGCTATGTGGGGGTGAATTAGGAGGAGATAGAGAAGGTGGAGACTTCCTTAATGATTTTAGAGGAGTTTTAATTACAATCTTATGGCCCTGAGATTTAATACCCTCTTTTGTTTCAAAAAGTGGATTTGAAATATACAGAAAAGGCCCCTTAAAGTTATCTAGAGGTAGAACATTCAGGTTGTTCAGAAGTGGAATGAAATGAATAAGTGGTAGGGGAAATAAAGTTTGTAGGTGTGTATTCAGGTAAGTGAACACCCAGGTTAGACTCAGATTTAGGAGATCCTGGTGGAAGTGCGAGTTTTGGATGAGATTCAAGTGAATGAATAAGGAAAGTTGATTTGAAATTAACTCCCCTATCTAATAGTGCAGCAACCCTAGGAGATAAATGAGTGGTATCTAGATCAGATGGAATGTTACTATAAGGATCAAAATGTATAGTATCTTCAGTGTATAAGGCTGAAGTGGAAGAAGATGGTTGATGTCTTCTTTTGGATTTGGTATTTTGAAGAATTTTTCCTGGATCTAACGAAGGATTAACTTTGTCAGACTCAGAATGGGATCTTGTGTGCTTAAAAGGTGCCATTTTGGCACAGTGGAGTCGCCAGGTGAAGGATTTTGACCTATCTAAACCTTTAGTCACCTTAAAGGAATAGGATTAATATCGTTGTCCTAGGGAAAACTTAATGAAATTCGAGTCCCCGACAATGACTCCAGATTGATGTTGTATCTCTAAGATGATAATGGTGAGCTATCATGCCAGGGCATCTAAGACAATTGTTTTGGGGATTTTGCTTTAATTTGGAGGACCAATGTAGGAGCCAAATTTAAAACAGTGAGACTTAACCTTTTGAATAATATTAATATGTAAACAGAGGGATTCTATTAAAATTCACACAATGATTTTAGCTTATAAGATGGTGGTGAGCAGGAATAGAGAAATGATATGATTATCACAGTCTTTAGATTGAAAATTAAATAATCATAAGTATCAAAACCTTTAAACTGTGTTCAGAAGGTTTAACAAAATATGCTTAAGCTTACAAAATATGCTTATTATTTATTGATTTAGAGGGAATTAATTAAACAAACAACTCATTAATTCATTCTCTTTACAGATTATCACTTCAGAAGCTTATAGGAATAGATTGAAACCCAATTATTCCTACCTAGTTATCTCTGTAAGACATAAGAATATGAAGAAAAACATAATAAATAACATTGAAAAAACTTATAGGAAACACAAAAATGTGTAAATTTGAATTCAAAATCCTTTTCTTTTATATTAATGATCCATAAAATTCAAGTACATTTGAGGCTTCAAAGTGCTTCTTCAAGGGTGCAACCATTGATAACTCGTAAAGAGAGTTATTTATACAACAATGAATTGAGAAAATATCCTAAACTATTTTTACAGAAATAGATTATTACAAAATAAAAAATAAAAACTGCTAGTTGATCTGGCACTATTTTGTTGCTAGCTGACTGTTCCTCCAAAAATTGAATGTTGTTAGATCACCCTTTAGTCAAGTAAATCTTTCAACTCTTCCCAACGTTTCTTTTCTGGGATAGATATCTTAATTATTCTTCTATAGATTTCATCCATCTCTGTATATTTAGTAAAAGTGGGTTCTACTAAAAATATGTGTCTAATTTCATTCAAAATAAAGAAAGTATCCCTGAGTGTATTTACTATTAGTGTTGGTGTTGTTGAACCTCTGATGCTTGAAACTAAAGTTGCATTTTTGCCCACCTCTGCGAGATTCTGAACATAATCCTCAATTGGCATCAATTTATCATTGATCACAAGAATAGAGGGTAAACCCTTGCTAGTCAAGGGTTCTATCCTACTAAAAAACCTCTAAACTATGGTATTTACATTGCTGCACTTTTCCTGTAGCTCAAGGATGAGGTTTTTCTTGGTGATGATCTTATTTACCTCCAATATAGTTGTTGTTTTGTCACTTATGCCTAATTCCTCAAGCTCATAGCTGTCTTTGGAATTTAGGAACTTGATTATATCAGAGGCAATTTCTGGCATATCCTCAAGCTGTTTGGTAATGATTTCAATTGCTTGTTGGGCTTTCTCTAAGAGTTATTTCTGATCAAACAATATCTTGATATAGGGCCAAATATCCTTGATTGATTCTATAATTTCTTTGCCTAATTTGTTTCCAATGAAATATTCCTTGAGTTCCCTTTGTAGTACTTCAATCTGACCTTTGACTTTGTTCAACTCTACTACATGTGAACTGTCTTCTACTGACTTCATAACCCATAACTCCTTGAGTTCATCCTTCAGTTTATTAATTTCTCCAATCTGGATAGACAGGTTCTGAACAACTTCAGCAAGCTATTCAACTCCTTCTGCTGCACCTGTAGTCGATGTTGTAGCTGAAGTGCAAACTTTGGTGGTGGGAATTGTTGTAAGGGGGACTATATCCATTACAGTTTGAGCCTTGTTAACAACTTCCTCTTTTTCCTTCACCAGTTTCTCCATCTGCTCCTCCATTTGTTTGATCTGCATATTTTGTTTTATGATGATCTTGATCATATTAGACTTCTGAGTTTCTGTCTCTTGAATTTCTTTGGCCAATGGGTCCTTCGAAGCTGGAAATTTCAGTTGTTTCTTTAATGCTGCAACTTCATCATTCTTTTTCTTAATAAGCTTTTCTGCAACATTTATGTTTAAAGGATCCTACCCCATTTCAGCACTAGATTCTCCAAGGATTGAATCTTGGTGTCCTTTGCTAATGAGGAGACTTTCTCCAACTTAAGCTGTGACTGAGTGTTGGCCAAGGTAACCTGCATTTTTGACAAACACATGGCAGTGTTTGTCAAAGTTGAAGCAATCATCTACCCAGTTTGTTTGTGCATCTCAATTTGATCAATTGGATGCACATCCTTCACATTGAAGTGAAAAGAGGTCTGCTTTTCATATTGAGTAGCAGTACTAGGTTGTGGAACTTGAGCCTGCAGATAAGCCAACTGCATTTTACCCTTCTCAGAGTCAAAGGCTGAAAGAATTCTGGCCTGAGAATTGGAGGAATGTTTTCAAAATTGTGTCTAGGTGTTCAACATCAACTTTTCATTCTTCTTTATGATTTCACTAAAAACATGAAATATGTCTTCCTCCTTGTCCTTCGGAGTGCTTCCACTGGTCTGGGTTATCTGTTGTTCCTGAGAAGTAGTGGAATGAGTTGGGGACTATGTAGACTGTGCACCCGACTGTGTATGGAGCAGAGTCTCTCCAAGTCCATCAAATGTGGTTTTTAGAGAGTCATGTGTTTCACCTACAATCACAAATATTCTAGGTCTCTTATTTCTATGCACAATCCTAAAACCATGGCTTGATGTTTCAGTTGTAGGGGATGATTGTTCTTCCCTCCCTCTCTTGGCTATCTTTTCTTGTGCAAGTCGAGTTTGCACATTTGATGTAGAAACTGTCTACTCTTCAGCCTCTTGGAGGGTGTTCTCTTCCCATTCCAACTGATTTTTATATTGTTCTATCTCAGGCCTGGCTATGTAATGATATGTTGTAAATTTTTTCTCCATCCTGAGCTTGGAAAATATTCCCATTGGGTCATAAGACCAAGTGAAGATCAGACCAAACTTCATCTCCTTTAGTAATTTGTCTGCTTCCTCTCTTGCTGCCTTGGTGTTACAGATGAATGGACCAACTTGGGCTTTCAACTTGAATTGTGATTTCTTCTTTGCAGCCACAAAGTGCACTTCATCTGCATTTAACATCTGCCTTATATATTCTGGTGAAAAGATTTTGATAGGCAGGTACTTGGGCAGTTTGTAGGGTGGAAGCTCACAACCATAAACCCTGATCTCTGTATAGTTTTGGTAGCAATACCAATCCCCTGTTACGGCTTGATCAACCAACTGTAATATTTTGACAATCTCCTCACTAATCATTGGTACTGGAGTGCTGCTCATAAGGCTAATAGCTAGATGAATAAACAGTTCTATGAATTGTTTATATGTGAATTCTTCTTTCTCCTTCATCCCCATTGAAGTCCAGAATATCACCGATTGTTGATTTCCTTCCTCATCTATCTTCTGTAAAGAAAATGGGAATTTGTCTCCCTTAAAATATATAAAAAGGTAAACACGTACTAAAGCATACTTGAATACTTATTGAGTATTGAACTTGACAAATTGCTCATGTATTTCTTCAACTAGGAATTGACTGAAATCATAAATGATAGTGGGTTTAGAATCAACAAAAAAGATAGACAAGAAAGCAAGGATGGCTTCATTAACATTTTGATCAGAGTTGTAACCAAGCAAATAGGAAAAAATAGAGATGATTTGTTTGGTTCTATCAGGGAAAATGGATGAATCATAAGGGGGATTTCTTTTAGGCAGAGGACTATCAATAGCTAGAAAGAGTTCAGGGGTGTGGGATCTTTTAGTAAAGTCTAGTTTATGATAGGCTTCTATTAGGTTTTCATGGGGAAAAGGATGGTTTGGTGTAGTAGCAGGGGCTTGCAACATTTTTTAAATGGAATCAGAATTGATTAAGCAAATGATTTCTTTTGTGGGTGAAATAATTACTCTCTAACTGGGATCATAGGATTCATGGCATTTCCTCACAAATTCAGGTGCTCTGTCTATCTGAGGAAAAATATAATGATGGAGTTGGGAGTCCCAAAGCCTTATCTCATATGTTTGGTCAATTAGTTGATTATCCATCCAACAATAGATTTCCTATAAATTGAATTGATAAGAACTCTCAATGATTTTACAATCTCTGTCGACTAATGGGGTATGATGGAAGTCAACCTATGGATGAATCAGAGGATTTGGGACTTCTGCAAGTTCTTTTCCCTTGGGAGGCATTTTGTCAAACAAATTGCAGACTGAAGATGACAGAAATACACCTGAAACAGAGTGATTACAGTAAAAACAGTATAACTGTAAAATGAGAAAGTGGAGATGAATGTCAGTTTCTTGAACAGAAAAAACACTTGCTTAATGTTTGACAGTGGTCAAGCTATGGAAAAGAAACCTCAAATGATCATCTTTGGTTACAAAAATTGATTGTGTAACCATTTTCATGAATTAACAGGGTTTATAATGGAAAAATTGGAGTAGGGGTGGAAATGAACGTTTGAATTTTTCATTAATAACCCAACGAGATTAATTAACGGGTCTTTGAATCATAAATTCACGGGAGCAGCATTGAATGGATAATAGATAGGAATCAGTTGAACTGATGGTAGGCATGAGGTGGAATGTGACGTGGAACGACAGTAAACGGTCACTTGATATACTGTGTTTGGAGGTAAGGTTAGGTGGTAAGTAGTTTCGGGATTTTAAGTCCCGAAACACTAAAAAGTAGAAAAGGCTATTTACGTCGATGGTATTGGAAACTGCCCATTTCAGACCCACCCCCCCGGTGATAAAGCTCGGACAGTGAATGAGGGCTGAGGAGGGATGTGGACCATCAAATTTTGGGTGCGCATGCGGGATGAAAGGTGAGGTGGGAGGTGTTTAAGACATAAGCATAAATGGATGGTGGGGTCATGACTTTGATGGCGGATGTGACAACTGTGGGTTATGGTGATAAATGGATGAATGGAAATGTTTATGAAATAATATTGCAACTTTAAAACTTTAGGTTACTTAAAACCCATCATCGAATGTATGTTTTTCCAATGTTATAGCTTAGGATAAAAACATTTGATGCTCCAATTACATTTCACTTGTCTACCTACCCCTATTACTCCTAACATTTTCACTTAGTTTTGAGAGTGCATTTAAGCTGGCAACTCAACATTTCCTTTTTATTACTAATCTACCTCTATCCCTTATTTCCTCCATTGGCTTAGTTTAAACTGTTGAGCCAATTTTATTTTCTTCCTATTGCTACCTATTGACGAAATTTAAAACAAATCCAATCATGATTAAATTGTATAACTAGATTGTATAAACTAGTGAGGCATTTTAAACAAACTGCACACAACTTTTATTTGCAAAAGTAACCTAGACTAAAGTAGTGGCATTTAGACTTACAACACTTTCAGAGTTTATTGTTTTTTATTTTCTTTCTAACCTAACATTTTATTTTTGCCTTCATTTTTTAGGGCATCTATTCTAACTTTTTACTTGATATGGAAATATTTATCAAAATATTTCCTAACATTTTTTATTCAATATTCTTTTTGTCCATATACTAGCTTAACATTTTTTGCAATATATTTTCATTTTTTGACTAATTTATTCTAACTTACCAAAACCAAAAAATGCTACAACAAGCTATTAACATTGGACATTCTTCTATGTTATGGTAGAATTTTCTACAATATTGACACGATGGGTGTGTAGGATTCGGGCATTCTCACACGAAGTGCCTCAACTGTCCGAAGTTGTAGTAGATAATCTGACCGTGACCTCTACCAGGAACCTCATCCTCGTCCTCATCCTCGGCCTTGAAAACCTCTGTGCACTCCTCTTGCGTCTTGATCTGGAGGCCGAGAGGCCGAGTTTTTGCTTGCATACGGTAAGTAGGGGTTCTTTCCATCATTAGCTAATAACTTCGACAGTGGTGCTAATATTGGCCCACAAACTTACAAAAATTGCAAAACAGCTGCTGGGGTGTCTGAACGAACTTTTGAAGTAAGTGGCAGTTATTCGTCGCATGTTGCCCAGTGACTTTAAAAATGGTGCACCATAGTGAAGCTCCTGTGCTCAGACCAACTAAGGCTTCTGGCTTCACAAGGGCTTCCCCCCACGCTATAAGATAATTCGTGTATATTGGATAATGATCTTTATCGTGCCTGTGGCCCTTGCACTTGAAGCACCAAACCTATGTGCGCACTTCTGGCTTAGCCTCCTTTTCTTTCTTTAGACTTTGTAATTCTAGGTGTAGGCTCACTAACTGTGAGTGAATTTTTTGTACCCTAGGTTTCTATCCTGAATAGGTGACACGTGCAGCCTCATCGCAATCTCCAAGGATTATTCTTGCATTTCTATCTTCTGCTGCGAAAAAGGGATTCCTAAATGCTGAAAAAGCGATGCAATAAACTAGTCGTGATGTTGGGTGTCTGGGATCTGCATGTTATCCTATCTGATCTGGAACTTCAACCTCTGATCAAAGTCCCAAGGTGTCTAGTTGACTCTCACTAGGATTTCCTTAAATTCAATTACTGATTGCACCTCAGATTTAGGCTTACTAAATTCTTTGTTCAAAGTTTTCTGAGTATCTGCTAATGATTCCTGAGGACTATTAGCGAAATACTTAATTTAGCAGGTCAACGCATGATCCTACAAGGTGGTAACCAACTACGCCTTCTTTATATTATCATCGGTGATTTGTTGTGTTGTCCATACACCGTTCGCAACAAACCAGAATTTATCTGGATCTTCACTTCCTATTCCCTTGAAGATCGACATCTTGATTGAGTTGGCCATGACGAATGGTGGAGGTGGAGGTAGAGCTATAGGTGAAGGTGTATGCAGTGGAGGTGGAGTGGGAGGTGGAGTCGATGGATGAGATATCCTCGGAATACCCTGAGTTATTAACTAAATAGTGCCTCGTGGTGTAGTCAGCACCGCCCCTTCATCGTCGCTTGAAGGAGGTTCAATCAATGGACTATACTCCGAACCTAATTCGTGATTTCTAAAGAATCTACCACTTCACGTAGCTCTGAACATTAAGGTAATGGCATTAACCTCTTTTCACATAATAGCATTTTAATCCAAGTATTGAATGACCTTAAATACTTACCTTGCGGTCCTTTAAAGAATCTTTGCTCCGCCTCACTATAGCTAACTAAGGTATCAACTGCAAATTCAGTAATAAATCCTCCCAGAATTTGATCAAGCTAATGGTCGACAGCCCGCACAATCTTGTTTTCAGATGCCTCTAGTCTTCCACACTATGGGACTATCAAGTTTCCACCTTCCTTAACTGTTTGTCAATTTAGCTAAAAACTCATATAATTCAATTGGGAAAGTGCAAAAGAAGATTTCGTGTACCTCTGTACACAAATACCTATTCAACCAATCCTCGTTTGACAGGCCTAGATTCCTATTCTCTTGAACCATAAACTCGTGAATCTTCTGATCTGACCACTTTTCAATCTCTTTCTCAATCGGATTCCAATGATGCAACATCACACGTTTCTTTAAGAAGATCTCGATCCCAGCAACAGAACCATTTGTTGGATTAGGGAGTCTTGACCCAGGTTCAAAGTTAGTTGCACCAACCAACAAAACCCTACACTGCTGGGCAGAGATGGTTGATGGATTCATATTGACATTTAGCTTTGAAGATGATTTTCCATATATGGATTCATCCCTTTAGACAGTTAAAAAGAAGATTTTTGAGAATGAAATCCCACTCACTTGGCAGCCTGATTAGGCTACATAATGTACTGGAATGCTAAAATATCACTGCAGAAGAAGATGAAGATCCTCACAATATTGAAATAGTAGAATCTGAAGGCTACTGTGAATTGAATGGACCTGAGTTAGAAATACCTGATATAACAAATCCATTGAAGACAAAGAAGGTGAATATAGGATCAAAAGAGGAGCCGAAGTTTACAATGATAGGAGATTATTGCGATGAAGAAACAGTCATCAAAGTGATAGATCTTCTGCATGAATACAAGGAGTTATTTCCCACTAAGTTTTAAGTTATGAAGGGCATAGTAGGAGATTTAAAAGCTATGAAGATTCCTCTAAAGCCTGATGTGAAGCCAGTTAAGAAAAGGCCTTATACACTGAATCTAAAGTACAAATAAAAAGTGAAGAGAGAAATTGACAAAATGATAACAACTGGAATCATTGAACCTATGGAAGAATCAAAGTCGTTAAGTCCTATGTTGGTACAATAAAAGAAAACACAAGGAGAAATCAGGATTTATATTATTAAGTATATTATTGATGGAGGCACAGTACAGTTAGTGAAGTTAAATGGAGAATTAATTCAAGGAAAAGTAAATGGAGGTAGGTTGAAGTTGTATAGGGATAACCCTTTCCATACAACCTCACCCTAAAGAAGAAAGAAGGAAATTATTAGTGTCACATGCAGTTGAAAGTGGGCATTGGACTATAGACTATGTTGTAGAGAGCTTCGACGAAGAAAGTACTTTGCTACAGTCAAGAATATGTCAAATTTCACAAGAAGTCACGATGTAAGACAAAGGTGCACTACAATAGGGGATGTGTCAAAGTTCATCGAGAAAGTAGAAATATGACCATTAAATGGGAAACTACATGCACAAAGTTGCATTTAAGACTGTAGATTGGCATAATCTAAGGATAGATATGAATTTAATGAGAAACTTTGAACAAAATTAGGACAAAATCGAATCTAATGATGAGGTTTGAAGATCAGAATTGTTAAAAATAGCCGACTCCTACTCAGATTAAGAACTTTGTTGAATCAAGAGCTTGAGTGATTAATAATGCAAAGAAGTTGCATGAGACTTCATTGTGTATGTCTTTTGAGCGATCTTGGGAGGAGATTGCATGGAATTTTTGTGAGAAGGGATTGTTTGGAGTCATGGAAGATACTGATATGTCCGCACTAGTATTTTGAAATACCTGCAGTAGCATCACCCACAATAGCAACACCTTCGCCATAGAAACAATGAACATCACCAAGGAAGAAAGAACCAATAAAAAACAAGACAAGAAGCCTACTAAACCTATGAAACCTTAGAAGCAACCTGAGTAGGTCAACATTGATGAAGAATAAGTGGAGGAAATATAGGTGGAGGAAGGTGGAGTAGTGTTCATCTCACCTCTTCCCTCATACATCCCTCCAAGGAAGCCAATTTCCAAACTAGTAAAGGATTCCAAAGACGAGAAGTACGAGACATTTACACCACTATTTGTGGAAGTTGTGTCATTTTCAGGAGAGATTTTAGGGAAATCCTGCAGCCCAAATTTACAGATTATGATTTTAATGACCAAAAGAAGTACCCTCAGTTTGCACCAGACAAGTACTTAAAGCAGGTTCACTACCCAAAGAGTGAAATGATGAGATTGGAACCATAATGGTGGGAAAATAGTTGATTTACCTACTTTCGCACATTAGCAAGAAAATCTAGATTGGATTTCGTGTAGATCTACTTGATTCATTAGAAAACATAAGAGAAATAGCTTATAACTTAGTGGAAGTGGATAACCATTCATGTCATATATTATTAAGACAAATTCAGTGAATTTGCGTAGCATTCATTCAATAATTCAAAAAACATATCATTAATCGGTAACATATAACATACACAAATTCAATGGAAATACTTAGTAATTCTTCGAAAAGTTGTTTATTGATCTTCAATTTACTGATTACAAACTCTTCTACACTACGCACATAACTGCAGGGGTCCGCACACTCAGTTGCAGACTCTACCCAAGCCTCCTATGCACTCAGCTGCAGGATCCTTCCCTTCTCTACCTAAGCGTAAGAAGTAGAGCCTTCCTACCTTATCAATTTCCCAAGACAACAAAACTCTTCAATGTACCCAATTTTGTATCCAAAGTTTCTTCTAAGAATCACTACGAATCAACTATTTATAGCTTTTCTAATACAATACCATGGCCCCCGGTTCATGGGTGAGTCTTCAAAACTGACCAAAACAAGGGGCTAAGACCCCTTTGACCCCTATCTATCTATGCACTCCTCATCCACATTTTGCGGAGATTTACATATTTTACAAAATTATTTAAAAAAAATTACTAAGTTACTCAATTCTACCCCAGGGGACCCCATCCCAACAGTGCCTAAATTAAGTTAGAGACTAGAGAGAGTCAAATCTTGTTCATCACTGAGGTTGGTGCCTAGAGCAAGTCGGGGATTACTCAACTTTTAGGTTGGTGCCTTAATCAAGTTGTAACCTATAGTGAGAAGTTTTTTGCATATTGTCAAGGTTAGTGCCTCAATCATGTTGTAGCCTACCACAAGTAGTTGCTTGCATATTTTGGGGGTAGGACCCTCCAACAGGTCAGTGCTTTGAAATCTATGTAACAAATTGAAGAAATAATCAGAATAATTTGTGGTTTTCTCCTGTATGGGTTTCCATGTCAAAAGATTGTGTCCTCTTTTGTTGATGTGACTGCCTCTTGATATAATATTGATATAATCCTTTTTGTATTTATTGATATGTTGCAAACTATTATGATTGATTGATACATTATTAGTTGATGAAAATTTGTGAATTGGTAAAATAATTGACGTAGTAATCTCCCCCTCTCAGTGTGCTCTTAGGTCTACCAAGTGGTATTAGAGAAAGTTAACTTCAGGAACAATTAACTTCTTGAAGATTGATCTCAAGGAAACATGGCCTTGATTAGAGCAGTAGGTAAGCCCCCAATATTTCATGGATCCAACTATTATTTTTGGAAGATAAAGATGGATATCTATTTCATATCCTTAAGAGTCACTACTACATATAAGACTAAATTCCTACGACATAGTTCGACGGTATGGAAAGTATTCTCGCAAAATACAAGAAAAATGTCATTTTTTCAAAAAAAAAATTGGTGTAAAGTACCCATATTCATTGGTTTACAAACAACTGATGAATAGAGAATCACTATTTCGATGATCTATCTATATGGTCTATCTTCCGACATAAGAAATGTGACTGTTATGTGGTCGTTTGTTTAACTAGTCATCTTTGACTTTGACTAGTCAACGAATGTCAAAATTTTGACGACCAATAAATATATAAATATTGCATGTAAGATATTTTGTGACATATTTACTATAAGTATAGTAATTATGAAGGGTTATAAGGTCTTTTTCACAAGCGAAAACATATATATATATATATATATATATATATATATATAATATATATTATATATATATATATATATATATTATATATATATAATATATATATATACATACATATAATATATATATTATATTATATATTATATATATATATATATATATGGCATAGGGACAATAGGTTTTTTTTTATTAAAACTAATATTAATGGTGAATAACCATTAATATCAAATTACATAATATATATTACAAATTCCATATTAATATCCTACAATAGATATTAATAGGGCATAGGGAAGGAAAATTATATTATATTATATTATATATATATATATATTTTGCATTACAAAAAATATAATACTAGATCTAGTTACATGACCACTCAGTTTTATAACATAATTATCACATAAATTTTTTCGTGGTTGGGAAAAATATCAAAAAACATTAGATGGGGAACTAATTGACAAGGGTTCTATGACGAGAAATGTTATTTTCCATTGCACTCTTTGTGGGTGCACACGTACGCGAAGAATTTCATATGTTACAACTAATAAACATTTTAGGAAGAATGACCACATTGAAGGGGGGAACGAATATCATCTAGTGGTAAACTATTTATGAATAATTATATATTTTTTCTTTATATTAATCATATTTGTAATTTTATTATTGTTATAATATTTGTTCTACAGACTAGTTTCACGTGATTGTTTGTAATTATTATAAAGTCAAGGTGCTAGGTACTGTGATCTGAATGCACCAAGTAGTAATGCTAGAAATAATGTTCTACAAGTTAAGGAACTATTGTGCAAAAAACAACAACCTCTCATTTTTACTTTATTATCTCCATAATAAAAATGGGGACTCTCTATGTAACTTTTGATCATTTCATTTCATGCTTTTATTTTGTTATTTTTGTAGAATTTTTATTTCTCTTGTTTTTTGCTTCGATTGCTTCATTGAGTAGGGTTTCTCGCCATCTTCCCAATCCCTTTAATTTTTCTAAGTTTAGACTTACAGTTTGTAAATGCCGCTAATTCAAAGTTTGGTTAATTTCCACTACGTGAGCTTAAAAACTGTAAAAAATGTATTTTACTTTTATTTCATTAATTTAATTAATTTCAACATGTAAATATAATTATTTAATTAATATTAATTAGTTTTTAGTTATTATTATCTAATTAATTTCTTTAATCAACCCAAATTAAATTAAATTATTTTATTATAATTAGTTTTGTAAAGATACTTTTTAATTTTTTCAATATTTAATTAATTTTTAATTAGCTATCAATTAAGTATTATTTAACTTAAGAACTTATATATATATATATATATATATATGTGTGTGTGTGTGTGTGTGTGTATAATTTATAACTTCATATTTTGTATTTTATGTAAATATTTAAAAATAGTAAAAAACTTTTCGTGAAGCCTGGAGCCCAAAACATAATGTAATTGACAATTTCTGATAATCTGTGGGCCTCTGGGCATTCTCTCCCCAAATAACAGTGGATATAGTTTTTTAGAAATATATTATTGGTGGGAGGTCCTACTCCCACATAAGTCTCCCCTCCACTCCCTCCTCTCCTCACTATATTACCCAGCTCTATTTCCAAACTTCCTCTAAGCTCATTTTCCTTATGGGCATTCGAGCCTCCCCTCCTATCCACTCATCCCTCAATTCCTTATAAATCTCAGGCCCTCTCCTCTTTCTATAACAACTCTGGTTAAAAATCCATATAAACAATATATATAGATATATATAATAACAAGGTCATTAGACACATATTCCAAGCTGAATGTTGGGCAAACATCCTAGTGGTTGTTCATTTCGGTTATTATGGCTAAAGGAATTTAGTAAAGGCAATGGAAAAGGTTTTGAAAAGGCAAGAGGCATTAATTAAAATTTTATTTATGAAATTAATGGAAATGAGGAGAAAATGAAGGTGAAAGATCACAAGTTGCATGTGAGGAGGAAAATGAAGGAAAATAATGGAAATTGAAGAAAATAAAGGCCTCATTGATAAAAAGGCTTCTGAGGATCAGTGGGCAGGCTTGGTTAGTGTAGTTTTTTGTCAGTGCAATTTTGGAGCTCTGTCATTATTCTCTCTCTCACACACTTTTGGACACTTTGAGTTTTCTTGCAGCATTCTAGCTTTGGAGCAAGGAAAATAAAAAGAAGCAAACGAAGGACAAGGAAAAGAAAGGAAAGAAAAGAGGAAGCAATGAAGAGAAGGATCGAGTAGCTTCAATAGGTATACTTGTGGGTAACATATTGCATGTGCAATTTCTTAGCTAGTTTTGACATGCATGGCTTTGCATGCTGGTATTTGGTTCTCCAGTTATTGGTGGCATGGTCTTGTTGTGTTATGACAATGGTTTTTAGCCTTGCCTTGCCTTTTTCTAGATAGCCATGGTGTGTTGGGATTGTTTCTTGGTTTTGAGCTTACTGGATGTTTTCAGAATCCAGGGCAGAGGTGTTCTTAGGAAAATTTCCCAAAGGCCTAGGAATCCCTTAATAGGTTTTGGCGGGATACACGGTAAAGCCTGAGTGTTGAGTCTTAGTTTAGGGCTTGGTGATTTGGTGTGGATTGCGGTAAAGATTGAGATACAAGAAGGCGAAAAATTCCTCAACGATAGTGATGGATTCTGGAGGCATTCCAAGCTCAGTTTGGTTTTGTGATCTCAATGTTGGTTTTGGTGAGATCACATTTTGGTGAGGGTGGAATTGGTTTAACCTCTGGATTCTCTTGGTTGTTTTGGGATTGCTTTATCCATGAGATCCCACATTCATGCTTGGAATATGGCATGGGGGTGAGTGTTTGGGAGAAAGATTTGGTTTAGCCATGTCTATGGTCAGGTGGTACGTGGAAGTCCAAACCTGGTTGGTTCTTTCCTATGTTTAATAAAAGATAAGTTATCTTGCTTTTATACTTGTTATTATGTGGCAGTAATGGTTGTTATCACATTTTTATTTACATGGTTTAATGTTTCTTATAAGCATGGTTATATGACTGGTTATACTCATGGTTATTTCATGTATTTACTTGTAACTTAAAGGACATTGGATGCAATACCTAACTGATGTCAAAAGAATTAAGGAAAGAGGGTGGTGATCCTTCTTGTCAAGTCTCATATGAGTTATCAGTCATTTATGTTATGTCTTGTATTCATGTCCTATAGATTGCATTGATGCCAAGTGTTTATAGAATATTAGTTCGATTTGGGGATGGTCAGGGCTAGTCTTGGAGCCAATTTTTGGCTTTCAAGTCTTGTTGTGATATAAATTATGGATTTTGAAAGCTACAGGGGTTTTTGGGCAGTGACCTGGATTCTGAGCTCGAAAAGTGGCACAAATCCAAGAATTACAGGCACGGCATTGGGGGAAAATGTCCCTAGAAGCTCTCTTGCGCTTACTATGGGAGCCTCTGGAGCCTCCCAGATGCACCCTTGTCCATATCAAGGGAACGTCTAGGGGTTTGATGCACTAAAACTTCAGTTGGCCTCAGGGGCTAGTTACCTATGTGGTTGGGATGGCTCCTGGGAATTCTGTTGCTAATGTGGAAGGTCTATGTGATGTGTTCTGCTGGTTCCACTTCCTTAATCAAAACATAGGGAGTTGAATCATATCATAGTAACTTCTCGTCACATGTTTACCCTAGTTGGCCATTTACTTGGGTAGATGTGGGAAGAGAGTGTTATAGAGTGGTACCTAAGCACAGTTCAACACTTGGACTGGATGAGAAAAATGTGTTTGTCGTGCATGCATGTATGTTGTATATGTGCTTGTTATGTATGCATGGTAGTGGTCATTGTCACAATTGTGTTTCTATGTAGGAGTTGATTATGTTGTTGTTGGGATGTGGTTTTCATGAATGCATGTTAGTAGTATATGCATTTTATATGCATGATAGTGTCTATATGTTTCTATGCATGCATTGTCATGGGTATGGTTTTGCATGTATGGTAGGTAAAACATGAATTGTGAGGTCATTATATGCAATTAGGTCATCATGATGCTATTGGTATGTTATGATGCTAATATTTTGAATGAGGTAAAGTAGGAAATGTAGACTATTAGAGTGAGGTTGCACACTAGACTTTGGGGTAAGAGAAGATCATCATGCAAGTTTGTATGTTTGGAATGTAGGTATGTGATTCATGGTTGTTGTAAGCATTACGGTTAATTATATGTTTGTCATTCTATTATTATTATGGTTACATATATGATAAATGTTATTTGATCAGTGAAGTCATATACACATGTGTCAGATATTCATGAATGATAGTAATCTATAGTTGTATGCATTGTTGTTGTTGTTTTATGTTACTTAACTTGATGATTATGTTATATGTCGTCGATGAATATGTTATATATTAACCTGTAGTTAGCTCGATGATTATGTTATATGTTGTTGATGAGCATGTTATATGCTAACTTATTGTTGTTATATGTTAGTTAACTTGATGATTAGGGTTATAGCATTAATATCTTGATGTTATATGTATCATGCTAAATTAGATTGGCCTATGTAGATGGTTAAGGTTATGACATCCAGGTATGAGTCGACGTATTTGTGACATTGTGTTGTACTAATCTAGACTGATCATGCATATGTGATTGTTATGCATGAATGACAAATGTTTATGAGCTTATGATATGAACATGTTATTTAGTTATTGTTATGGATATCATGATCTTATTTTTGTTTGAGATGATGTGTTTTGAAGTTATATCGTGCTAACTAGATTTATTGTGCAGACAAGATAGCCTCCCCTGAGATACATTAATGTATGAGCTTGCTTATGTTGTCTAATTTATACTTTAATCTATGATTATGTCGTCTATTTGGTGTTTGAGTGTTGGTGTCTAATGATGTTGTTTATCTGTTGCTGAATGCTTGATTAATCACATGATATGAGTATGTGTTTGTAAGATTGCATCAATAAAAGATCTTGTTTTAAGATGGTTCTACTCACACATATGTGTTGAGATAGCTAACATGTACTTGAATGTAATAGGTGAAAGTTGTAGCATTATGTCTAATGACTATGAGTTGACTATGGATTATGACATGATTGTTAGTCTTGGTAAAGGTTGATTTCAAATTGATAGATATGATTGTCTTGATATTTGGAACATGTGGTTGAAATGTGTGAGTAGTTGTAGGGTAACATGCTTGGAATTACTATGACAAGGGAATGTAACTAGTATGTTGTTATGTTTACTTATGCATTGAAATTTATGTGTTTATGGTAGTATCATGCAGGGGATTGCATGTAAAAAGAGAATTCCATGAAATCTTAAAGAAGGCTCGGGTTGAGCTTTCACTTGGAGGCATTGGGAACCATGGGGATGGAGTCATGGTGTCTGTTGCTAGTTTTTTGCTTTCGGTATTTTTGATTTGGTTGCACTTGATTTCATATTTGTTATGTCTGGTGCAAGGCATAGCAACTTTTTTTGTGGTTTCGTATTGTTATGGATTTTCATGGTTTTCTTCTTGTTTGGTTTTTGTCTTGCCTTTTATGTTTTGAGTCTTGGGAATTGGTTTGGGAAAGAGGAAAGTTAATGGAGTTCGGGGAGTGGTGTGGTACCCAACAGGTGATGTAAGGCATGGATGAAGCTTAATGCATGTATAAGGGTAGTTGAAGGTAAGTGTATGCCAGCTAGTTGGACTAGTTGGGTCCATTGAGGTAAATGGATGGTGTTGAGGGATTTTGTCCCCTAAGGCTCTTGGGTGGAACCCTAGCAGACTGAAAGTTGTCTAAATCAAGAAACATGTACACGCACAGCCATTATGCTAGAAAAAGCTATTTCTAAGGTGAGAAGGACGTACCTCAGGTCCTACATTCGGGTAGTTCCTCAAGGGTCCAAACCCTTCTTCACGTCCCTTTCTCTCCTTTGCCCTGCAAAACCAACAATTCCAAAGAATGCAGCAATATATGGACAAAGATTTACATGAAAATCATCTTTATGTTATACAAGAAAGGAGTTAGTTATAAACCTTTAAACATCCATTCATACATGAAATTCAAACATGAACATCATTAACATAAAGAAAGAATAATATCGGGAAAAAGACGTGTTTCTTTATTAGACAAATAGAATAGTACAGAAAAAGAGCAATATCACCTGAGCATCTTCTGCAGGCTCAAAGCTCAGCGTCCTTCTGGATCCGTCCCGCCTCAAGCCTCTAGTAGATCACCTTCCAATACTCACTCCAAGATGTCATAACTAAGGGATGAACATCAAATCACAAGGAAACAAGGGTTTCCTGTACAAATGGGGGAAGTGCAGAAGGTAGAAGGGTCTTCAGACCTGATCAGGGGAAAATCTCAGTATAATAACCTTTCTCTATTTTCTCTCCTCCTTTAGGCCTTCCCTTTGGTGTCTTTTTATACCAATTCCAAAGTAGTTTTTTAGTTAGGAATTGGTTGGGAACAGTTAAGGCCATGGGCACTAATAGGTGATCAGCCGGTAAAACCCGCGATCTCCGCCCGAAAATAAGGAGTTTTATATTTTTTTAAGTGTTTTAATACATATACGCGGGTTGGGTATATATGAACTCGCGTATACACGCGTTAAACTCAGGGCAATGTCACGTACAGGGAATAAAACACTGTTTTTTAGATTTTGGACCAGGTCTGGAAGGAGGGGTTGCCCTAGGCCATGAATGCAGCATCAAAAACCATAATAGTGAGATTTGGAGTTATAACAGATGCCCCCAAATATATGAGGTCAGAAGGGGTACATGATGGCCGAAATATATTAAGCAAGTACATGGAAAGGAAATCTGCCAAAAACCGAGGAGTACTTCACCAGAATTTAGCCTGCCAAGCCACAAAAGGAGATCAGAAAGAAACACCGTCTAAGGCAGGCATACCCATGCTCAGAGAAAGAAAATCATGTCTGCATATCAAGTACAAGCGGATCCACTAAGTATACAAGTATAAATGACTGGCAAATACATAATGGATCATCTGATCATGATCGAACAAGTACATGTCTGAATGTCACATATAAACTGTCAATGATGCTGGAAGATACAACGGATCACTGATATCAAAGACTGATCCCAAAAGGTAACAACTGAACATGATGGAAAAGGATGGTACTGCACTGCAAACTCAGGCGTCAGCATATAGAATGTTGCCATGAATGACTGCAACATATAATGGTATCAACTAGTAGCAACAGGAGCAATTGTCAAGTGAACCAATGAATGCTGATACAACCTGAGGTCTTCACCGACCGCCGTGGTACATTTCTACATCATGGGAATAAATGATCTGAAGTCGACCATGTGAGAAATCGTTTGATTACCGGGCATTGATGTATACTGTTAACAAACGCGAGACTACTCACCGATAATGATAATGAGCGTCAAGGTACCCAGTACAAACTAACAAGTGCGAATAAATGAGCTGAAGTAGAACACCTGTAAGAATCTATCGATCAGGAGACAATGATGGTTTCCCACTGTCGATAGCGAAGGATCTGCCACTAATGACTGCAAACCCCAAGGTACTGCCAAATGGACTCTAGATCTTTGGCCCAGAGCAATGAGTCGGAGTCGCTAGGGAAAGATCCGCTAGAAGGAAGGAATTAAGGCATCCTTCATCAATCTAGCGCGAGTGTAACCCGTAGGCCAATAATGTGGAAGGAA